>APFE031060345.1:0-23351 GCA_000404065.3 Pinus taeda | reverse complement strand
AGTTTCCATCTTTCATCCTCAGGTTATACAGCTTTTTCCGCAGGAATAGTTTATTCACCAGAGACTTAGATTGGTACAAAGTCCCTAACTTGTCCCACAGAGCCTTCACCGTAGCTTCCTCTGATACATTCAACAATACTGAATATGAGACACACAATCGTATTGTGCTCTTTGCCTTCCGATCCAAATTCTTCCATTCTTCATCTGTCACTCCCGTTGCTTTAGTACCCGGATCTACCATGATCCACTGATCTTTATCCACCAACAGATCCCCCATCTTGAGTTTCCACAACTCAAAACTCTGACCGTTGAACTTCTCAATCTCTATCTTTCCACTGCTCGTCATCTTCTTTCACCACCAGAATTGATCTCACAGATCTCCCACTAAACAAGGTCTACCACAGGCCCGAGCGAAACCCCTTAGCAATAAAGGCGTCCCCTTGAAGCCAAAACAACTCTGATACCAAATGTAGGTTTTAACCCTGTGTAGAAATTACCTGCATACGAATTCTAAAATAAAGGAAATAAACAATGCGAGAGCATAACACATAAAACACATATGCATAGAGATTTTCCCCTGGATCCCAAAATCTGGACTACCAGCTTGATTTTTCATTATGTTCCTTTCAATGTTACAATACATATTTATACATGCCGAAGCATCCAATACCATGGACCGAAAAAACATCTCGTCCAAAACCATGGACCGAAAACATAGGTAGGTCGCCAACCTATATAGGCCAAATTTTTTTTCCCAGGGCGTTGCCCCGGCCCCGTAGCTGGGGGGCTACCTACCCCCCTCAAACCCCCCGGACAGGGGGGGCTGCTGCCCCCCCTATGACCCCCCTGCTGCACAATCGTCACAACGAAGGGGGGGCTCTGCCCCCCCTCTAACCCCCCGGTTCACTACGTAGGTTAGTCGTGGAAAGAATATAACACAACCCAACAGAAAATCCATTGAATAACTCATGGGTAGGATCCCATGAAATCTTTGTTCTTTGGGAGTATGATGCAGGGGCATTCGTAGTTATCATTAGCCAAGAGGTAAAAATCATTTACTAGAGGAGTTGGTTCCTCAAAGTGTGGCTTATTAGATTAGGAGTTATTAAGAATTACCACGTGTTTCATTAAAATTAGATAATTTGTTGTAGTGGTTGTAGTTTAGTTAATTTTCTCCAAATTGGTCATTAGATCCTATGTTCAAGGATCTGGACTGAATGGATGTAATTCTATATTTATTGATTAATGAGAATCTCAACAAAGGGGATAGAGTGTGTGAGAGTGAAAATTTTGCCTATGAGAGCTCTGTATTCAAATAACTAGTCCTTCTGCAATATTTCTTTACACATGGTTGCAACTCACTGATGTTGGAATTGGTTCATCATGGTAGCTAGATCATGTTGGAATTTATGTCAACCCTATGTAACCTAGTTGATGTGTTGATGCCTTCCTTGTAGCATGCTTGTAGTTGGTTGATTTGACATTAAGATGCTTATGTTGGCATTGATGTCAACCTTTAATGAGGTAGCTTGATGGTAGTATGGTGATCATGGAGGTGTTGCCTTGTGTTGGCATGTGTTGAAATGTGCATTTATTGGAGGCATTGGATATGCTACCATAGGTTCATGATGGTTATCTATAGGTGTTGGAGATGATGGTTCAAGTGTCATTCATGTTGTTGATATGGCACACTAGTTGAGTTGGCATACTAGGTCTTCATTCTTGTGTTCATGACTTATTGCAGTAATGGTTGGACCTCATGATGATGGCGATGATGATGTTATAGAGGTGTTATAAGTTTGATTAGAGGTGTTGCATCTTGTGGAGGTGTTTGTGAAGGGTGGAGGACATGTTGGCAATATTGCCAACTCTTGTTTGTTGGCTTCTAGGTCAGCATGGTAGTGTCACTTGGGAGACTTGATTTTTAAATTTGCAGAGGTGTCAAATGCTGTGACAAAGGTTTGAAGGCATGTACAATAGTTGGAGAAGGTGACCAAATAGTTGGCAGAACATCCAAGCCTGTGGGACTGGTTCAAAGGCTCCAACGGATGGTAGACAAGCATGTGGGAGGGTTGAAACCTAAATCAGGTGATTTTTTCCATGCAGTTGAGGTTTTTCACGGAAAATCCTTTGGATTCCTTGCACAAATTAGATGAAAATTGGCATGGAAATTCCCAGAGGCTTCTAGATTAATTTTTAAAGGTTGGGAATGGTTTGAAAAGGTCCTCTAATGATGTGAACACATTTAGTGCACAAGTAGTGGTGATAGTAGATTGATTTTGTCAAATTTGTGCACCCTTGATCCCATGCCTAAGGTGAATTTCTCCCGACACATTTTATAGACATCATTTTGGAGCTGATTATTGGTTGGTTGAGGTACTAGAGTGAGTGAGAACATTAGAGAAGTAGTAGAATGCTTCAAATCAAGTTGTGACAAGGATTTCTTTAGTGTGCAGTTTCTAATGGTAGTATTGTAGCATAATTGTGAAGTAGAGCATAAGTTTCCAGATAGGACTTATGGATGCTATAGAAAATTTTATTTGGAGGATATGGAGTAGAGTTTATGCTGTTGAATGATTGTATTTTTGATGGTTGCATTTGTGCCACTATTTGGTGTTGAGAGAATGTGATTTTTAATGTTTGATTGATTTATTGATGGCATCTTGCTGCTGGAGATTGTATTGCAGAGCTGAGTCTAATTGAGCTAAGTTTCTTGGATCCAGTATGAAAATACATGAAACAAGGTCCACATAGAGTAGAGGAGAAGTGACTTCATGGGTGTGGAGTAGTGATATCGAAGATTTCGTGAAAGTAATAGTTTCTCCATCCAATCAGAGTTGGATAGTCCAATTGGAGTTGGGCAAGGATCATTGATCTTGGCCGCCTTCAGCGGATGGTAGTCCATAGATCCAACAAATGGTAGTTCATAGATCCATGTGAGAACATAGTATTCTAAGTGGATCAGTAGAATCAAGTCTTCTGTATGATTGGTGTTGGCCTATTGTATATGAGTTTGAGTCTCTAGGCTGATCGGATCAACTATATATGTGAAAGACAAATTGCTTGGCATAATAGATATTCAGACCAGAGCAACATCAACAAGGGTGGTTTTTCTCCGAGAAGGGTTTCCATAAGAAATATTATGTCTCATGTGTGATGATGTGATTGTGTGCATTGTTTACTGTTTATTTTGCTGCTTATCATTTTTAGTTTCTGCTCATATGGTGCACATGTTATGATTGGTTATTAGCTGTTGGTTGATATACGCATGATTCAGTAAATGAAGTTTAAATTGGTAAAAATCATATATATATCACAATATTGATTCATTCGCCCTCTCAGCAATGCTCAAAGGTTTCCAACAATCGGTATCAGAGCAGGGCTCTCAGTTGCAACTTGACCGTTGGAGAATAGATCTAGGGTTTGTTGGAAAAAAATTGCATTGTTTTCAAAATGGATTCACAAGGAATACCTTTTTTTACTGCTGCAAATTTCAAGGTATGGAAAGAAAGTGTGAAATATAAATTATCCTTTTATGGCTCTAACATTTGGAGATTGGTTTATGAAGTATATGATGAAGATTCACCTTCATCTAAAGTATTGAAGAAAAATTGATGCAGGAGCATGAGGCTTGAAGACAAAAGGCTTCGTTTTTATTCCAAAAATCCAAAAAAAGTTTACAAGCAAAGGAGTGGGATCCTTTAGCTGTCATTTTACAAAGTTTTCTAGATAGGATTTGAGCTAGAATATAGATATTTGAATGATTTTGTAGTTACTCCAAGTAGTTCAGACTTAGTTGAAATTCTCGAGGACAATATCATGCAGTTTAGGTATTTATCTAGGATTAGATAGATTCGATCCATCGATTGAGGATCCGATTGTTGGATGTAAAGTATTTATGTAAGTTTTGAACTATTGTAATAGGATTTTGCTAGATTTGGCTATAAAGAACTAGATTGGAAAACAAATTTGAAATATCTCTGTGTCTCTGTGTATTCTGCGTATGAATGGTCAATCTTAGAGGTTTGAATTCCTTCGAAAATTCTCTGAGTTCTGTTGATTTTTAGTTCGACCTTTAAATTTAGAGGTTTGTAAAATCATGTGTTATCGCGCTTAAATATTTATTTCTATGTATTAATATAGTCGGAATGTGTTTTAAAATAAATATAGTTTAGACATAGTCTAAACTTGGTGGAAGGCAAATACTTGGCGGAGAGGAGGAAAACCGATAGAAGCCGTGAGAGCCTAAGAAAAGATCCAAGCCGTCCAATCGATATGCGCAGACCTAACGGTGGTCGTGCTCTCATAAGTGTGAACGTTAACCCAGAAAGCGGATGCAAAAAATCATTCAACTGATTTAATAGATCAGTTAATCAGGACCGTCTGATTGAAGGAGGCTGATCTGACGGTAATCGCGTGGTTAACACGCACGTGGTTTAATTTGGAAATCAGACGCGATATTGTATGTAATGATATTTATTCTAGTTGAGGTCCAGTTAACCACAACCATTCGTTGTGAAGGACACGATTTTACGGTGATCACGTGGTGAAGGTGCACGCGAGTTAATTCTAAGTTTGGACCCGAGAAAGTATAAGCTGGAACTTTGTTTTCCTTTCGGTTCTGTGAGAAAGGTAGAGATTGTGGAAGAAAGCAAATGTGAGAAGTTTATGAAAGGTGTTTTTCTTTCGTTTTGGTTTCGTGGTAAGTGAAGTTCTGTAATATTTCAAGAAATTTTAAGAGTTATGTTGTTTTTAGAAGAATAACTAAGTTTGGAGGCGAATGACTGAAACTCCAAGGAAAATTGAAGAATAAGTTACACCAGCGCTTGAGGAGATCGTTTCAAGATTTGAATGATTATCCCTTACACCTGCAACCATACCACAATTTGTGGTATCAAAGTAGCCTACTGACACTGAACAAGATCTCAAGGATCAGAAAAAGAAATCCAACATGGCTTTCAGAGTTGGAGGAAGAGGTGTTGGTCAAAGAAGAGGAAGACCAGTTGCAAATGCTGAAGTATTAGAAGCTATGCAACAAATGCAAGCTAGATTAGAAGCAGTGGAAATGGAAAGAGATGTAGATGATGGAGATGTTAGTGAGACTGAATTTGGAGTTGCAGAAGAAGACGAACTTGCATATGTAACTCTTGAAATGAGATTCTTTAAGTCAGTATTGAGATCCACATCTAAACCTAGACTTCAAGTTTCAATTTATACAGGATGTTTAAGCAGGAATTGATAGACTGGATTAATGACATGGAGAAATTCTTTGATTTTGAAGAAACAGAAGAAGGAAAGAAAGTGAATTTTACTGTCAAAAAATTGAAAGGACATGCAACAATTTGGTGGGATGCAGTGTAGGTAGAAAAAGAAGAATTGGTAAATAGCCAATTATTGGAACAAGATGGTGGAAAAGTTGAAAGGCAAGCTTTTTCCAAGTGATTATCAATAGACATTATTTAGACAGATGCAAAATCTTAGACAAAGGTCTATGACAGTGAAGGAATACACAGAAGAATTCTACAAAGTGAGCATAAGAGCTGGACAAATTCAAGATACAGATGAGAAGGTTGCAAGATATGTAAATGGTCTCAAAATGGAGATTCAAGATGATATAAGTGTACTGTCTCCTAAAAGTTACAGTAGAAGAGGCTTATCAGATGGTATTGAAGGCTGAAAAAAAATCATGAGGAAGAAACCTTCCAAAAATAGAGGTACTTTCCGAGGAAGGGGAAGTCAAGGTGGTAGAGGAAGGTCTACAACACCTAGAGATGGAGCTAGCAGTAGCACAAGTTAGCATTCACCCAAAGGAGGTGATGAAAGTGGCAGAGGAAGTTCTTCCAGAGGAATAGGAGGTAGAGGCAGAGGAAGAGAAGTCAGATGTTATAGATGTAACAATCTGGGACACAAAGCCTATGAGTGCCCACAAAACATAGGAATAAATCAGAGAAATGTAATTGTTGCTAAGGCTGAAGAGGAAGAAGCAAAGGTAATAGAAGAAGAAAATGTACTAGAGAAAGGGGAACCTTTGGTAGTTAACAAAGTTTTGTTAAAGCCAACAAAGGAAATTGTTGACCCAGCGCAGAGAAAGACCTTTTGTAGGACTGTGTGCAAGGTTCAAGGGAAATGTTGTTAGATGATAATTGATAGTGGTAGTACAGATAATTTTGTCTCTACAGAAGTGGTGTAGAAGTTGAAATTAAAAACAAAGAAACATCCAACACCTTACAAAGTGTCATGGCTTCAAAAGGGATATCAATTGTTAGTGAATGAGCAGTGTGAAGTGGAGTTTCAGTTGGGTAAATATAGAAACAAAATTCTGTGTGATGTGATGCCTATGGATGTGTGTCACATATTGCTAGGAAGACCTTGGCAGTATGACAAAGGATTTATGCATGATGGAAAGAAGAATAAATTCAAATTTAGTAAATATGGTGTCAATCATACATTGTTGCCTATGGAAGAAGAGGATGCATCGAGAAAATCTGATCCAAAGACTCTATTGCTGAGTGGAAAGGAGTACTTGCAGCAGATTGAAGAGGATGAGGTAAATTTTGCATTGATTTGCAAACCCAAGGTAATAATTACTTCCACAAAAGTTTCTAATTTACCAATTGAAATTCAAGAGATGCTGGACAATTATTGTGATATCATTGTAGATGGTTTTCCTAATGAGTTACCACCCATTAGAAAAATCAGCCATCATATAGATTTGATTCCAGGAGCAAATCTACCAAATAAAGCAGCTTATAGGATGACTCCCACAAAGAATGAAGAAATTAGGAAATAGTTTCAGGAACTGTTAGATAAGGGATTGATAAGAGAGAGTTTGAGTCCTTGTGCAATGCCAACAATGTTGAGTCCAAAGAAAGATGGAGGCTGGAGGCTGTGCACTGATTCAAGACCAATCAACAAGATAACAATTAGGTATAGATTTCCTTTATCTAGAATTGAAGATTTGATGGATTGTTTCAGTGGAGAAAGATATTTTACAAAGTTGGATTTAAAAAGTGGTTATCATCAAATCAGAATTAGGGAGAGAGATGAGTGAAAAACTACTTTTAAAACAAATGAAAGATTATGAATGGATGGTAATGCCTTTTGGGTTATCAAATGCTTCTAGTACATTTATGAGGCTCATGAATGAAGTTTTGAAAGAATTTATTGATAAATTTGTAATAGTATATATGGATGATATATTAGTTTACAGTAGATCAAAAGAGGAACATGTGAGACATTTGAATTATGTCTTACAGAGGCTACAACAAGAGAAGTTACTGTTAAATTTAAAGAAATGTTCATTCATGAAGGAAAAGTTGGTATATTTGGGTTTTGTTGTTTCTACTGATGGGTTAAAGATGGATCTAGAGAAGATCAAGGCGATCATGAAGTGGCCTTCACCAAAAACTGTCTTTGAGGTAAAAAGTTTTCACGGTCTTGATAGCTTTTATAGGAAATTCATAAGGAATTTTAGTAAGATCAATGCTTCTATTATTGACACTATAAAGAAGGACAAACAACCATTTAAATGGATTGCTGAAGTAGAAAAGAACTTGCAGCTATTGAAGAGAAATATTACCGAGAAACCTATTTTGATTTTGCCTGATTTTAATAAACCTTTTCAAG
Source organism: Pinus taeda (assembly GCA_000404065.3). Lineage (NCBI taxonomy): Eukaryota > Viridiplantae > Streptophyta > Pinopsida > Pinales > Pinaceae > Pinus > Pinus taeda. The sequence continues at coordinate 15,725 of APFE031060345.1, read as the reverse complement.
TGAAGTGTGATGCTAGTGGAGAAACCATTAGAGCTGTTTTAAGTCAGGAGGACATACCTGTAGCTTATTTCAGTGAAAAACTGAATGAGTCGAAGAATAAATTTTCTTCTTATGACAAGGAGTTTTATGAAGTGGTGCAGTCTTTGAACAAGTGGAGACATTACTTGATGTCTAAAGAGTTTATACTTTATTCAGACAACCATGCATTGTAGTACATTATGCAATAGCCAAAGCTTAATAAGAAACATGCAAAATGGGTAGAATATCTTCAAAGTTTTAATTTTTATTAAAACATATAACCGGTCAATCAAACAAAGTCGCAAATTCCTTAAGTAGAAAAAGCATTTTAGTTCAAGAAAGTCAAATTCAAGTGTTGGGTTTTGATTTTCATAAGGAGTTATATGAGAAAGATTTAGATTTTAAAGAGGCATTTGAAGCTTGTAAGAATCCTGTTTTGTTAGACAAAAGTAAGTGGCTAGATTATTTCTTGCAAGAAGGACTAATGTTTAGAAGAAATTAGCTGTGCATACCAAATTGTTCTATGAGAGAAAATTTGATCAAGGAGAAACATAGTGGTGGACTTGGAGGACATTTTGGCGCAGACAAGACTTATGAGCAATTGAACGGGTTTAATTTCTAGCTGAAGATGAGATCTGAAGTAGAAAAGTATGTGAAGAATTGTAAAGTCTGTCAATATGCAAAGGGGAGGAGCCAAAACATAGGTTTGTATGTTCCATTACCTATTCCAGATAGACATTGGGATATGGTAAGTGTGTACTTTGTTTTGGGTTTACCAAAAACTCAGAGAGGCAATGATTCAATTTATGTAGTAGTTGACAAGATTTTATTCCAAGTTATAAAACTAGTGATGCTACTCATTGCAAATTTGTTTTTTAAAGAAATTGTAAGGTTGCATGGGTTACCTAAGACCATTGTTTCAAACAGAGACACCAGATTCGTTGGTCATTTCTAGAGGACCTTGTGGAAGAAACTTGATACTAAACTGAGTTTCAGTTCTACTTATCATCCTTAGACTGATGGGACTACTGAAGTTGTAAACAAAAGCAGGTGAACATTTGAAATAGTGGGATCAAGTTTTGGCACAGGCTAAATATGCTTATAATGATTCTCCTAGTAGGATTACATGGTAGAGTCCATTCCATATAGTTTATGGAATGCACCCAAGAGGAGTGTCTGAATTAAGAGACTTGGGTAAAGCTAAAATGAGGAGTGCTGAAGGAGAAGATTTTGGTTCAGATATTCAAGCAATACATGAATAGGTAAAACAACAGTTACAAGACAACAACACAAAGTACAAGAACATAGTAGATTTGAAGAAGAGAGAAGTTAATTTTGAAGTTGGAGAATGGTTTTGGCAAACCTAAGGAAGGAAAAATTTCCAAAAAGGGAGTATAACAAGTTAAAATTTAAGAAAATTGGACCATGTAGAATCTTAAGGAAATTTTCTGCAAATGCATATGAAATTGAATTACCCCCTAGTATTGGAATATCTCCAATTTTCAATTTTTCCAATTTGTACAGGTATGAAAAGGGACAAGAAGATGACATAGCAGAAGACAAGGAAGAACAAGAGGTGGATTGGGTAAAACAGTTACTTACAACAAAGGCATTGCAACCAGAGAAGGTATTGGATAAGAGAGTGTTTAAAAGCACAAGGGGAAAAGAGTATTTTCAGTACTTGGTCAAGTGGAAAGATCAATCAATCGCTGATGCTAACTAGGTGACAGATACCATGCTACAGAAGTTGGGCAGTTCTGTAGAAGAGCTCATGGACAGGAGCCCATGAAGAATTTTGTCCTCAGGAGTATGATGTAGGAGCATGAGGCTTGAAGACAAAATGCTTCGTTTTTATTCCAAAAATCCAAAAGCACTTTACAAGCAAAGGAGTGGGATCCTTTAGATGTCATTTTACAAAGTTTTCTAGATAGGATTTGAGCTAGAATATAGGTATTTGAATGATTTTGTAATTACTCCAAGTAGTTTAGACTTAGTTAAGATTCTCGAGGAGAATATCATGCAATTTAGGTATTTATCTAGGATTAGATAGATTCGATCCATTGATTGAGGATCAAATTGTTGGATGTAAAGTATTTATGTAAGTTTTGAACTATTGTAATAGGATTTGGCTGGATTTGGCTATAGAGAACTAGACTGGGAAAAAAATTGAAATATCTCTGTGTATTCTGCGTATGAATGGTCAACCCCGGAGGTTTGAATTCATTTGAAAATTCTTTGAGTTTTGTTGATTTTTAGTTTAGCCTTTAAATTTAGAGGTTGGTAAAATCATGTGTTATAACTCTTAAATCTTTATTTCTGTGTATTAATATAGTTAGAATATGTTTTAAAAGAAATATAGTTTAGACACAGTCTAAACTTGGTGGAAGGAAAATACTTGGCGAAGCGGAGGAACACCCGATAAAAGCCGTGAGAGCCTAAGAAAAGATCTGAGACATCCAATCGACAAGCACAAATCTAACGGTCATTGCACGCTCATAAGTCCGAACATTAACCCAGAAAATAGATGTGAAAAATCATTCAACTGAGTTAATAACTCATTTAATTGGGACCGTTTGATTGAAGGAGGCTAATCTGACGGTAATTATGTGGTTAACATGCACGAGGTTTAATTTGGAAATCGAACGCGATATTGTATGAAATGTGATTTATTCCAGTTGAGGTCCAGTTAACCACAACTGTTCATTGTGAAGGACGTGATTCGATGGTGATCTGGTGAAGATGCGCACAAGTTAATTCTAAGTTCGGACCCGAGAAAGTATAAACTGCAACTTTGTTTTCCTTTCAGTTCTGTGAGAAACGTAGAGATTGTGGAAAAACGTGGATGTGAGAAGTTTATGAATGACGGTGTTATTTCCTTTTAATTCCGTGGCAGGTGAAGTTTTGCCATATTTTGAGAAATTTTAAGAGTTATGTTGTTTTTAGAAGAATAGCTAAATTTGGAGGCGGATGAATGAAACTCCAAGGAAAATTGAAGAAGAACTTCCACCAGCGCTTGAGAAGATAAATTTTCTGGATTTGAACGATTATCCCTTACACCTGCAACCAGACCACCAAAAATGCTCAAGCAAGGTGAATTATTTTCGAAAATATCCATAATGCATACTTAGAGAAAGTTGGAGATTTAAAATCTGACTAGGAGGTTCGGGGTAGACTGCATATGTTATATGGATCCAAAAAGAACAATAGTGATGAATAGGTTGAGAATGGAAAGAAGAAGAAGAAGAATAAGAGATCCATGAAGAAGGTAGCTCCAGTTGAACCAACTGTGAAACATGACAAAAAATATTAAGGTATAAGCCCTAATGATTTAATTTTGAGTTATATTTTTGATAGCGGTATTGATAATAGTTCAGATGTATTTAGTGAAGAGAATGATGATCATAGTTATATGCTCCTTAAGGCTGAATATGAATATGCATTAGTTGTTGTTGAAGATATTTATAGTGAAATTGGTAGACTAACTGATGCATGCAAGGAGCATGAGAAGAAATTGTAGATCTGTAACAGAAAGGAAAAGGATCTCAAGGATGCGGTCACCACTTTGAGGACACCACTTCAAGAATAAAAGAGAATTGAAGAAGTCAATTCCAACAAGTAAAAGGATAGAAGGAATATGTTGAAGTGCTTGAAGGTGTGTTTGAAAAATTGAGAAAGGGTTTGAAAAAAGGAACAACAATTAGAGAAAGTGAAGAGCACCATAGTAGCGAAAAAATTTGGAAGCAATTTTCAAAAGGGAGAGACATGTTTGCGTGCAGGAAAGAATAAAAAATAAAACCAAGAATCCTACAACAAAGAAGGTCACTAGCCACCACCAACAACATGTTGAGAAGTGCAACAAGAAGGTCTCAATTTGACTTTGCCTTAGTCAAAATGAGAAAATTTGATTTCCACATCAACAGACAACTTAAATGCAGTTAACTTGTGTGACATGGCTTGTGTGTCTTAGTTTACTCAGTATATTCGAGTTAGAGGGCTTGGAGTTCATTTAAGCATGTGTGATTGCTAAATTTTAGTAATCTTGTTCAGTTATATCCAGTTGTGTTCAATTAAACTAGGTCTAATAGTTGGAAGTGTTGGAACCAGGATCACTAGTGGGGGGGGGGGGGGGGTGAATTAGTAGTGATGACAATTTCATAACAATTAAAATTTTTCTCCAGTAAATTAATTAATTGATCACTTAACAAATAAGCATTATATATTAACACACAACTTGATCTAGAATCAACACATGAGAGCCATACCATATTAGATGAACATGCATAATTAGACACATATCATCACATCACATAGGAACACAAGATATCTGGTGGCAAACCCTTCTTAAAGAAAAAACCACCCTAGCTACTACTATGCTGCTTAATATATTTTATTAACTGTTAATCAAATCATTACATGGAGAGTACAATATGGAAACTATCTGAAACGAACTATGATCTCCATCTATGAATCTACATACACCCATATGATCAACAAGCCTTTCCCAACACCCGTTGGTCGACTTATGAAGAAATTTGTTCTCAATACTTATTTTGTGGAACACCCACCCTACTTCTATATGTGGTTCACCTTTCATGCATTTTCAAACTGGAACACTTGAGATGCTCAACATGAAAATCACAACAACAATATCTTCATAGCACATAGTCAAAATTATCAACACAAAACATCAATCACTAAATCAAACTCAAATCATACTCCTCTCTCACATTCATATATCATTCTCAACTCACATAACCTCAATACATTTTATGTAAGAAAACTAGATGCAAAAACTCAACAATAACATGAGACACTATGACAACCAATCTATCACAATCATATAAACTCAAACAAAAATTCCGCCCCTGCAATCACAAATGCAATAAAAAATCCATTGTTTCCTTGTGACATAAGAATAGTATTCAACCATGCATATTTTTGTTTTTGCTATAGCTATACCTCCATGCACATTCTGCGTTAGAAAATTCATACACCTCATCAATGGATCTCCAAAACACTATGAAAATTTTCTCATAAAAGAGAACCAACCAAATGAGAAACCTTTCTACACATATTTGTAGTTTCTAAAGATGATTGAATTAATTAATTCCAATCATGTAGTGGAGCTCTGTTAAAATGCTGGAAGTGGTTTGGTTCAATGCTTCTTGACTCAATCAATCCACTAAATTCGTTTACTAATGAATATTCTCTTTTAACCATCATCTATAAGCACAATAACCTTTTTCCGACCATTACATTATGAGTCCCGAACAAAACAATCCAGAAAACCAAATAAAAAACCGATGGGCACGAGGAATGTGGAGAAATTTTAGTGAAAAACCTTGGTCGAACTCACAAAATAGGCTCCATGTGATTGGAACTCCTCATTCGCTCCCATATGCCTGCATGCCAACGATTGAGAGTTTCATTCGCTCCCACAACACTGTAATGTAAGCAACTGTGGAAGAGGATGCTCAAAATCATCTTTCCTTTGCTCAAAACCTGCTCAAATTTTCTCCATTTGTTGATCATGATCAATAAGTCCTCATAAATCCACTATAGCCTCTGAAACACTCTAAAGATCCACTGTAACAACTCCATCATCATCACAACTCAAACTAGGTTGTCTTGAATGCCATCCGTAAATTGCTCCAACACTCAGGCCATCATGCTTCACCACAACTACTCCAACATCTGAAACCATCAATGATAGGCCTTGCAAGACCATGCAAATTATCATACTAGTAATAAAACATCCATACATGTACCATGTACCAGAATAATGAATTGGCAGTCTCCAGTATTGTCAACTAGATGTAGTAGCTTCACAGCCACAGATAAGAAAACAACCTACACTAACATCTGCAACCACCAAGCTAAGGTTTGTAACCAATGAACTAATCAAGCACAGAAGCCAAGTACCATCTCACTAGCATAAGCCCAGTAATTTTACCAATAAACCATGTAGCAACTCATCCATACACACACACACACTAGAGATCATAAACCAATCAAACTATAAACCATGTACCAATCAACTATGTGCATAAACAATCACACCCTACCAGGGTGACATCAATGCTAATCAACAGAATGCAACCTCCAACACCAAAGCTACTAGTTTGAAATCATCCATACATATACCAAGTACCATACGAATGAATTGGTAGTCTCTATTCTCCAGCCACATTTTTCGTGATGATGAACCACATTAGATGGTTTGAAACATCAACCAACAACTTATGATTCGAAAGACATTATCAAATTAGTCTCTAGTAATGTTAGCTAGATGTAGTACCTCTACAACCTTCCAAGGCATCCACACATAAGCCAACAACCTACACTGAACATCTACAACCACCATGCTAAGGTTTGCAACCAATGCAATAACCAAGCACACAAACCAAGTACCATCTCACTAGCATAAGCCCAATACTTGTACCAATCAACCATCTAGCAAATCATCCACACACACACACACCAAAGATCATAAACCAATCAAACTATGAACCATGTACCAATCAACCATGTGCATAAACAATCACATTTTACCGGGTTGACATTAATGCCAACTAACACAATGCAACCTCCAACACCAAAGCTACTAGGTTGACATCAATGTGAACCAAACAACTGATCCATAATTACAACAATATCCTCCTTTGTAATTGATGACAATCCCAATTAAACCAACCAACTGGCCTCTGAAAAACTCCTCATTCACTCCCCCTTTAACATCAATAGCAAATGGCTTAGCTCATCCAAATAAGCATAAATGAAAAAAAACACTACTTTCAACAAACAACAATAGCACACAACTCAACAACAACATTAGCATCAAAAAAATATACCATGAGTAGTAACAACATATCTTAACCATAAGCAACATCAAGTGTGAGTAACCACACATCATAAGTAACAACATCACTCAACTCAACAACACCAACCACATCAACCTCACTGTCATCCAAACCAACAACAACATAGTGTAGCAGCAACAACAACAAACCATGTTTGATCAACAATAGAATACTATATATGTCCCCCCTGAGCATCATCATCCTATAATCAATGCCTTATAGTTTAAGGCTACACTTCAAGAACCAAGGGACTAACTATACAATATGAATGATATACAATACATGACTGAAACAAAACTCATAAGCCCATATGAATCGCCGCCCTCATCAATGAATCAAGAGTCTCTCTCCAACATGACCATGACTAATGATATACAACACAATGTAGTACATATCTATTTACAAGGCTACAAAATGACTATGTGAAATAACCCAAAGATGGCTGCAACAACTCATAACAATGCCAACTTTTCATGACTCATAACATTCCTATCACCAACTCATGATGACATGAACTCAATGACATGAAAACTTGATTACATGGATTCATAAACAAAATACATGACTGATAACTAATGAAGTACAATATGAAGTATATGATTGTTACATGACCAAAACTTATGACCAAAACATGACAAAACCTTATGTCTTTCCCCAAGACATACTCAAATAAGCTCCTTGACCAACACTACAAACAATTTGGCCAATCAATAAGATGATGAATGTTTAACAATATGTAAATATCATCAGTCATACAACCATCCAAGTGCATAATATATATCCACCATCTATCAACAAATGAAATGATAACAATAATAACCGATTATTATGAGATATGAAATAATTAGCAATAATAACATATAACCATAACATCAACTGGGAAACATAAAAGTACAATATGTATCGTTAGCATAAATATAGCTCATTAACTTCCAATAACAACATATGACCATCATCTCAAATCATCCATAATGCATCAACCAACACATCTATATGATGGAAACAATAAACATGTAAAAAATATGTGCATCATTTGTAGCAACAATAATCCACTCAAAGTAGCAGGAATCAAATCAACACATCTCAATCATAATATATTCCTCAAACTATTATGGAAATGAACCATAGATCCATGAAACAATAAATCTAATTAGCAAAAAACTGCAACTAGTACCAACATATCATGCCATGTATAACCACCAAATCATATATGCATAATGCCAACAATTAAGAAACAACAAATAATATTCAACTTGGAGCAATAACGAACCATAAGAAGATCTACTAAATTCAACATAGGTCAAATATCCACCAATATCCTCAATAGAGACAATGAACATATGCGAGGGATCATGCAACATGGTGACCAATGAATCAATATCTGATGGTAATAATGTCACATCACATGTAACATAAACCAACAACAGTAGAAAATCTATAGGAATGCATATGGAACATAAACACCACCAATGTAGATGAATCAAAATTGTCTCATCTGCAAATGTGTTGTGGCTTCTAATATTTTGAACTAATGCAAGAATGCTCAAAATAACCATCAATTTGAAAATAATCAACTACATGCAACTCATATAAGACATATAAACTCAAGGAAGTTCCCCTCAACCTCTAATAGCTCATGCAATGGACAATGTTAGATAAATATATCATCATGAGAAGCATAGTAACCTACTCCAAACAATCTCATGAACCAAGATGCCATCAATAAACCCACTAGAAAATTAAAGCATGTGAGATGCTCCCCCCCACAAATGTGCCATCTCTAAATAATCTCTAGCAACAAACAACTGTCAATGCTACAAAATCATGAACCATAAATATCATTTAAAATTTCCTATATGGAAACACTTCTAATGATCCACATGCAATCCATAATGCAACCATATTCTCCCCCTGAGACCATGCAGGCCTCATTTTTTAGTGGGAGTGCTTTGCTACTCCTTTTTTCTCCAAATTTTATGAGGATGATCTTTGGCATACATATTCTTATTTGGCTTCTTGATTGATTGGATTTGCATGACTTCTTCCTTTGATTTGATTTCCTGAAGCACATGGGAAGCTTGTAGTCTTTGGACTTATGGCCCACATTATCACAAACATAACATCTAATATGACCAAGAAATGTAGGAAATTTTTTATTTTTCTGATATGATTTCTACTCCTTGCTCCATAGGCCCTACAATCAACATTTTTATGAACAAAATCATAAATAAGAAACAATACCCATAAAATAATTTTTTGTACCTGGAAATTGATGGGACTGTTCTTTAAGGATGATTCTTGTTTGGTTGCTTATTTTGCTTTAAATGACTTATATTATTTATCCTGTAATTGGTTGAAATGTGCCCACATTTTTTACAGTTAAAACACTTAATATTTCCCATATCTTTCCTTGACACATTTTTTGGCTCTTGACATGGCACTTGATTTTGCTTGTGATTTCCTTCATTCCTGCTCAAACTTTTTGATTTGGGTTCTTCAAATACTGCTTTATTTGTTCTCTTTATGGTCTTTTCTAATTTCTCACAGTGGCTGATTCGATTCTTGAGCTAGCTACCAATCTCTTCTTCAATTTTCTTTACTTTCTCCAACTGATTTTTCAAATAAGAAATATCTTCTTTGAAATCATGTTCTCTCTCTTCAAGAATCTAAATAAATTTCTTCAGATCTTTGTTATCCATCTTAATATCTTCAATAAACCTTGATTGATCTTTTTTTTTTGCTTCAAGGGTGAATATTCTTTTAATCTCTTCACCTTAAGCTTCCTGCAATGGAAAAACACCTTCCTCACTTCTTGAGGAATCAACTTCAAAACTTTGATCATCAACTTATTAAATAACCCCAAAATCATCATCACTAGAATGGAAAGGAAAATGTCCATGACTGAAAATACCATTAGCCATACCTTTTACCAGCATAATAGGTTCTCCGGGTTTTGAAACATTCTTGGATTGTTTGCAGCTTTTCTTTGTCTGAGTTTTCTTGTTCTTATTCTTCGTCATAATCCAATGATCTTATCTCAAGAGATCAAGATTCACCGAGAGAACCCTGCTTTAATACCAATTGATGGAACTAGGATCACTACTGAGAGGGGGGTTGGGGTTGAATTAGTAGTGATAACAATTTCACAACAGTTAAACTTTTTCTCCAGTAAATTAATCAATTCATCACTAAATAAATAAGCATTGGATATGAACATGCAACTTCATCTAGAATCATCACATGAGAGCCATAACATATTCAATGAACATGCACAATGAGAAACATATAATCACATCACATAGGAACACAATATATCTAGTGGAAAACCCCCCTCCAGGGAAAAAACCACCCTTGCTGCTGCTGCGCTGCTCAATATATTTTATTATCTGTTAAGAAAATCATTACATATAGAGTACAATATCTAAACTATCTGAAAGGAACTATGATCTCCATCTACGACTCTACAGACACCCATATGATTAACAAGCCTTGCCTAACACCCATTGGAATTGTGAAGATTTGTTCTAAATACTTTTTTTTTTTCCAGAGCACCCACCCCACTTCTCGATGTGGTTCACCTTTCATGCATTTTAAAACTAGAACAATTGAGCTACTCAACATGAACATAAAAAAAATATATATATATTCATAGAATATCAAAATTCTCAACATAAAACATCAATCACTGAATCAAACTCGAATCATACTCCTCTCTCACATTCATACATCATTCTCAACTCACATAGCCTCAATGCATTTTTGCAAGTAATCTAGATGTAGAAACTCAAAAATAACATGAGACACTACTGCAGCCAATCTATCACAATCATATAAAATCAAACAAAAATTTTGTCCTTGTAATCACAAATGCATTAGCAAAATCCATTGTAGCCCTGTCACATAAGAATAGTCTTCAAACATGCATATTTCTGTTTCTGCTATAGTTATACCTCCATTCACATTCTACTTCAGCAAATTCACACACCTCACCAATGGCTCTCCAAAACATTATAACACTTTGTTCATACAAGATAACCAACCAAATGAGCAACTGTTATCTACATATTTGTAGTTTCTGAATATGATTAAATCAATTAATTCCAATCATGCAGTGGAGTTCTGTTTAAATGCTGGAAGTGGTTTGGTTAAATTCTTCTAGACTCAATCAAGCTGATAACTTCATTTAATAATGAATATTCTGTTTTAACCATCATCTAGAAGTAGAATAACCTTTTTTCGACCTTTACATGATGAGTCCCGAACAAGACAAGCTTGAAAACCAAATAAAAACTTGATGAGTGCAAGGAATGTAGAGGAATTTTAGAGAAAAACCTCAGTATCACCTGTTAGCTCCTGCTGCAGCAGGTATTCATTTTTCATGATTGGCATTTCACAGGCCAAATATGTCATACTTTGCTTGCTGCAATGCTCCATATTTTCTCAAACAGTCTCCAAATGAAGAAGGCTACTTCAAGTTCATTCAATTGCCTTCAAATTTTGTAAAGGTATCCCGGTATCGCTACTTTTAGTTAAAGGGAGGTCCAAACAGTTTAATCTTGGTCTCCCTAGGTTTAAATTTCATGTTTTAGAATATAGAGATTGTAAATCTGTCCAAACAGTTTAATCTTGGCGGATTCTTAGATAGGTAGAGAAACAGAAGAGCCCAACAGCTTAATCTGGGCTCCGGAAGAAATAAGGGTAGTATGTAGATAGGAAAGAATCAAAAGAAAAATGTATGACGGGTTTGCAAGTCTAAGTGCACCCCCAAACAAAAGAATAAATAATTCTAGGCAAGTAGGCTGGGTAGGTAGTTCTGAGGCTGTTCAATTGCTGACCAGTTCCAGGTTTCCAGGTATCATATCATGCAGAACATAATCAGCAAAGATTTGTAAGAAAAAAGGCTCAAAAGAGGTATAACTAACTCCCCTTCTCTGTTTTCCCCAATCATTAACTAATTTCCCCGAAAGAGGTCAAGATCTGCTTGACACCTCTTAAGTTCATCATCTCCATAAACACTGGCTTGAGTAAAGATCTGCTTTACTCAAAGTTATTCCATATCTTCTCCCGAAGTATGGTCCTACCCCTTGTAACAGCCTAAGCTCTCCCGAACTTAGCACTTTCTTACCATCTCCATATTAACCACTGACATTATTATTTAGCTCCCTATTCTTCCCGTCCCCTTATTAATATTAAGTAAAATCCCCCTATGTAATATCCCTCCCCCTGGTTGAAAAATAACCATAACAACTCCCGAGAATTGCTCAGTTTATCAGAAACTAAGCAAGAACCCCGACCTCCAAAACCACCTCCCAAATACGATGGACTCCTTCCAAAGTATAAAATTCCCCCGAGGTAGTCGGACCCCTTCTGAAACCTCAAAAGCCCTTCACCCCCACTCACTTACCTTTTTTTCCTCTAAAGCTGTTTTCGCATCGCAACCTCGCACTCTCATAGTCATGCAAAACATCGCCCATCCGTCCCCGCCGATGCGATATCGCGAAATCGGCGATCGGCGATCACAAACGTCGAGTGTCCAATCCATTCACCTCTCCGTCTCCGCCGATGCGATATCACGATATCACATATTGGCAGTCGCAAGCGCCAAATGTCCAACCCAATGATCCCCCTCTTTCCCCACCGACATGATATCGCGATATCGCATCAGAGTCTCTTCACCACAGTACATCCAGTATCTCACCACGTCGCGCTGTACTAGGGACCCACAATTGACGTCATCCACCGTACAACTGACTTCATGCTTACGTCAGCAGCCAGAAAAGCCGAAAAATCTTCGCGCAGGGAGAAAACTCGCACTTCAGAGCTCCAGATCAAGAAACGGAGGCAGTTCCGATGCGCGAATAGCGCAAAATAGGCCATTTCGAGGAATCTTCAGGGAATCTTCTGATTGCCGAGCCCACTGTGCGCCGAAAGAGCCCGAAAATCGCCCAATCGTGCGAAAGGATCCGGTTTGAAGACAACAACAGATCAGTCACAGAGTTTAAAGTGTATCAGATCAAATCAGCAGGCATCAAGCGTGTCAAAGAGTATCAGTCGACGGCGGAAACCATCAATGTAGCGGCAAAGTGTATCAGAGAATATCTTGAGCAACGGCCCAAAGCAAGAGAAAATTGAATATCTTCCAGCAGATTCATAGAAGGAGAGCGAAACTACTTGAAGCTCTCAAATCATAATTATTGCACATTCAATTCGCACCAAAGCCGAACGGCAGCCCCGAAGCACATTCACTCCAGCAGCACCGCATCTGGTCCCCAAGGGCCACCTCATCATTTGTTCTGATCCAGCTGCCCCTAGTGCAGCCAAAAAGATTTACTTGCATTTAATTCCAGCAACATTTAGATTTTTGAAGAGTTCTAAGCAGACCTGTCAAGGTCACTTGTAATGATGTCTTTCCGATATTTTGTTTATAAATACCACCCTAAGCAATATTGTGAAGGGTTGGTTGGTTGGTAGTAGTTGTTGGTCAGTCTTCTTTCCAGCATTTTCTCTGAGCAAAGACTCGCACTGTAGCTGTCATATTTTTCCATAATCAAAGATTTCTGAAAGCATGGATTGCGAAACAACTTGATGTTTTCTCTTGGCCAAGGAATGATCATGGAATTCCTGTGTCTCTACATGATCCAATAAGTGTTTTTCTTCCATGTTTTATTTTATGTTTTATCACCTTTCCGCCTTTCTAAATTGCAGGAAAAATGACTAGCTTAAGATTTGTTTCATTACACCTTAAGTTCAATTTCTGCATTTTTCAATGTTTTCTTCAGAAAGAGTTATGAGCTTGTATTCTTAAATGATCTGGTTTACGCTGTTTCTTTCACATATGAGTGCATGTCTTAGGAATTCTTAACTACTCCGAGATCCCACTCATCCACTTCTCCTCTTTGTCAGCATGATGAAATGATTCTCCTTTGCATTTCATCCCTGATGTTCATTCCGTACTTTCAGCAGACCGAGTATTGTACCCTGTGTGGCTATCCCGCTCCGTATCCCCTTGTGACCAAGAAAACGCTCGCATGCCTCAATCTGTGACTCCATGCCCAATGGTTTGAAACTTATCACACCTTACCGTGCCTCTTTGTTTGAAAATCCTACCTTCTTTCCAATCACAATCAACACTCCCTTGAAGTCAGAAAGCTAACCTAAAATCATCAACTAAGGTTGAATCAAAAGGAGAGAGCCTTCTCCGATTGCAGGTGGGCTAGAACCTGCAATCAGAAGATTGGTTTGTGGTTACCTCGGCCGTATCCCTATTAGGAGTGCTAGGGACAACCTGAGTGATAACATAATGGCTACTCCACTGGGGACCTCCTCAAATAAATCAATGCAACCACTCTGCAACTCTATAGAGGAAGAAACCGACTTGTAAAAGCCTCGGTCGACCTGTATCTGCACACTCCATTGGGGATTCAAGCGCTTTGTTCATCTTTAAACCCCACTGGAGGAAGTGCTCCTGTTTTTCAAAGCTTGTCACACTTAGTTCTGATCTTTGATGGTGGATAGAGATCAGGCACTTCAGAGTCTAGACATCCACCTAGCGACTCCACTTCAATTTCAATCAAAGGCTCCACTGAGGAACGAACCAAATGTTACAGCAAAGTACCCCATGTATTAACAACAAGAGAGAATGACCAAATCCTGGGAGGAACTTCCTTTAGAGGAAGCTTTAGATAAATGCAGAGAAAGTTTACCAGAGTTTGAGCTTAATGAAGAATTTTTCAGAGCGGTATTATCAAAGATACTAGGCGGCCGGAATAAACTTTTCCTTGAGTTTGTTGTGGAAAAATATGAGAGTGAAATTGAACTCTTGGGAGCTCAAAGTCAGTCTTATGATTTCTGCAACCCCCAAGAGTTTTACCAAAATCTTCCTCCTCTAGTTCACAAGGAAATAGTGTTGTCTCCTGAATTACAGTTTGCGTATGATCTGGGTTCCAAGGGAAAGACAGAAGGATCATCTGCTAGGCTCATTACCGAAGATGCAGCTGCTCCTTCCGACCTAAAGAACCTGGAATCATGCCGAAGCCTCCATTCCCCTATTCAGGAGGGAACACTGTTGCCTGAGGACCTGCAGATTCTGTGTGATCTGGGTTCCAAGGGAAAGACAGAAGGATCATTTGCTAGGCTCATCACCGAAGATGCAGCTGCTCCTTCTGACCCAAAGGATCCTGAGTCATGCCGAAGTCTCCCGTCCTCAACTCAGGAGAAGATGTTGCTACCTGCTGATTCACAAACTCTGCATGATTCTATTGACAAGGGAAAGACAGAAGGATCATCTGCTAGGCTCACCACCGAAGATGCAGCTGCCCCGTCTGTCCAAGAAGAAGCAGAAGAAGTTCTCTCGCAGGGTAGGTTCATCGATCCAATCGCAGATTACATGGAACTTTGGCTTAACAAAATTTTGTTAATGTGTTTTCTCAGTGAAGACCGTATGCTTCAGCAGCAAGTGATAGAGGCCACAATTTTTGTTATAAAAGCATATGCCCGAATGTTGCTTTTACGTTCAGAAACGATCAGTCAACAAGATTATCTCGTTTCATAGTTGCTTAAATGCCTGCACTGGTTGTTTGATTTTACCTAACGGCAAAGTAACTGTTGGTTAGGGTAGGTAGGTAGAAAGAATAAAGCGGCCAGAGAAAATAAGTTTTGAAGAAGACAACAAGAAACTAAAAAACAAGGCATTCTGGCCTGCTGTTCTTGACTCCTCACAAGGAGAAGCCATCCCCGAGTGGAGCCACTATTAGCTTCCTGCTGCAGCAGGGTATTCATTTTTCATGATTGGCATTTCACAGGCCAAATATGTCGTACTTTGCTTGCTGCAATGCTCCATATTTGCTC
>APFE031060323.1:0-11354 GCA_000404065.3 Pinus taeda | reverse complement strand
AAGTTCGGACTAAAGAGATGTGTCATAAGACATGACACCTAGCGGACTTCCATCGACCTGATATAATGAATCAACAAGAAACCCAAGAGTAAAGGCATCTTTAACATTATTTTTCGATACACATACCTTGCCATCACTGAAGGTTACCTTGTGGCCTTTGTCTTCCATTTCCGAGATGGAAACTAGGTTCCTTCAGAGGTCAGTTGCATTTAATACATCCTAGAATTTCTAGCCTTCTTGAAAGGTTGTCCTCTTCCTTGATTCCCAGTTCTCCTCTTACCTTTGCTATTGAATTTGTCATTCCTTTGATTTCCATCAGAGGGATTTTTATCATCATCCCAGTGTGAGTCCTTTCTATCAGGGCACTCCCTTTCATAGTGACCTACTTTATCGCATATGTAACATCGTCCTTTTCTTCTACCCTTAGGTGTAGCCTTTCCTTTTGATTTAGTCCCAAAATTATTTCTTTTCTTAGCATGAGAAGAAAAGGCAACAAGAGGACCTTTAGGCATGGGCTTTTCTTGCTCTTCTACCCTTGTTTCTCCTTGAATGCATCTAGCCATTAATTCCTTGAAACCAGGAATTATTATTGCTCTGAAGAGTAGTCTTGAACACATACTACTCGGATGGTAATCCTCCAAGAGTCGTGAGTGCCATTTCTCTGTCAGTAATAGTCTCCCTAATAGATAAGAGATCGTTCTTGATCTCGGTGATTCTTAAGAAGTATGCTTGCATACTCTAATCTTTACCCTTCTTGATTTCCCTCAGTTTATTTCTAAGAAACAAAACTTTATTTACATCATTAACTTTAAATAAACTCACTAGTCTATAGTAGATTTCCTTGGAGATGTTCAGATCAGAGATGTAGACCACCAAGTGCTTGTTGATAGAGTCTCGGATGATCTTCTTTGTTTTGACTTCTCCATTTTTCCATTTGTTCCAGGCAGCAGTGGATGCATTTGATGGAGGCTCAACAATATTGCCTCTTACATGGTCCAACACTCCTTGATCTTCTAGGATTAGATCGATATACATCTTCCATCTATGATAGTCAGCTTTCTCACGAAGCTTGTCTTTGGTAGGAAAGAGCGTTGAGGACCCCATATTTCTTTTAGGATAGCCTTGCCATTCTTCTCTTTGGTGATTGCTCTTGCTCTTGCTCGGGCTTTGTCTTCACCTTAGCTCTGATCCCATGTTAAGTTATGGTATGTTATATGCTTATAACAGTTTACTTATTTTCCTGATTATATTCCACAGATTAGCAATCACATGTACATAAAGTAAAGTGTAGATAGAACATTAAACGATCGACAGAAAAAAAGCCAAGACAAGAGACACAAGATGTGGTGGCTAGCCAAGGACAAACCCCACAATTTGTGGGGAAACCCTTTGATCAAATATTCTTTTATCTTCAATAATTCAGCAGAGAGAAATAGTACAAGAAATATGATTTATATCAGTAGTAGCAAACCCTAGATTAGCAGCATCAACATTAGCAGCTTCATCATCAAACTAGGGCAGATGATATCTCACAAACCGACCATCAGATCAGCTTGATTCCACCACCAAAAGTTGTGGCTTTCAGAGGAGATTTAGATGAACCTATAGTGTAGTTCAAATGAGGAGATATTCTAGTCCACGTAGGTGAAACTTCACTTCTACAGTTGCAGCTTCAGTTTCAGCAGCTTCCTTCAAACTAGGGCAGTGGATATCTTGCAAACCGTCCGTCAGATTGACATTGTTCCATCACCAAAATTTGTGGCTTTTAGAGGAGGTTTAGATGAGCCTATAGTGGAGTTCAAATGAGGAGATCTTCTAGTCCACGTAGGTCAAACTTCACTTTTGCAGTTGCAGCTTCAGTTTCAGCAACTTCCTTCAAAATAGGGCAGTCGATACCTTGCAAACCGTCCGTCGGATTGACTTGATTCCACCACCAAAAGTTGTGGCTTTTAGAGGAGGTTCAGATGAACCTACAACATAGTTCAGATGAGGAGATATTATAGTCCACGTAGGTCAAACTTTACTTCTGCAGTTGCAGCTTCAGTTTCAGCAGCTTTCTGCTTCACATGTGTGAGGGAGAGACCCTTTTCTGCGCAGTAGAGAAGAGACTCTTTTATGCACAGTAGAGAGAGAGATGTGATGGGATGAGTGAGTACAAATGAGGAAAAGTCCTTCTATATTTATACACAATGTTGGTGTTTGAATAGATGCGACTGTTGGGCTTCTGAGCCTACATGAGTTGTAGGTCGGCTTGATAATAATTCGATAATCAAAATAAATTCTTATCTCCATGAATACTTATTAGAATCGGATGATATTTATATCAATCCTACACCTCTTAACGAGAGGAATCTAATAAAAATATTATCAGCCATGAATAAGATGACCCACATGAAGCTTTTCCCTAGTTGCCAATTTTAACAAAAGAGGATGCTAGCTCAAGTGAAGTAGTGAAGGCTACCATTTATAGGCAACTTGTGGGTTCACTTGTGTATTTGGTGAATACGCGACCAGACATGTTTTATGAAGTTAAGAAATTTATTCAAGCAATGGTTAAGCCAACCAAACTGTATTGGAAGGAAACAAAGCATGTGTTAAGATACCTCAGAGGCACTACTCAGTTTGGTCTTTGGTACAGACTAACAAAGCGAGTGAAGCTGCAAGGCTTCATAGATGCAGATTGGGCGGGGAGTCCATTAGACAGGAAGAACACATCAGGAGAAATTTTCAATGTTGGTTCAACAACGGTTTCTTGGTACAACAAGAAGTAAAGATCTCTGGCACTTAGCTCAGCAGAAGAAGAGTATATGGCTGTAAGGCAAGTAACATATGAGGCAATATAGAGGATAAAGATTCGTGTTGGGTTATTTGGTCAGATGAAGGATCCTACTCTGATTTTCTATGATAATCAGGGTTGCGTAAAACTCTCTAAGAATCTTGTATTTCATGATCGATCCAGGCATATTGATATCTAATATCACGATCTACAAGATTGTGTGTAGAGGAAGATTATATTGATGCAGTACATTTTGATAAAGGAATTGGATGTATATATTTTGATAAAGGATTTGTCAAGAGGAAAATTCAAGTTCCACATGTGTAGGATAGGGGTCGTTGATAATCAATTTCTTTCTGAGAGGGAGTGTTGAAAATGTAGCAATAAAATCTAGTTTTTACTTTTCCTTGGTCAAACTAGATTAAAATTTGAATTTCAGTTTGAGCATAATACTTGAAGGTATTTAACTGAGGTGACATGGCTCTTGTCACTCAATTAACTTAGTGAATTCGAGTTGGAGAAGCTTGAGTTCAGTTCTACATGATTGATTGCTAATTTTTAGCAATCTATTTCAGTTAATTTAAGTTATTGCCAGTTTAACGAGTTCTAATTGCCAAAAGAAATAATGGACGTCAAGTTGTGGGTGTGGAACTTCAACCACATTGAGTGGTCAACCAATTAACTAATCAATCAACCCAAAATAATTATTTCAAGCAGAGAATTTGAGTTATACATTTGAGATGGAGATTCCAAGGTAGTGTACTATCAATTGTAGCATATTCCCATGTGTACAAGTGGTGCATGCAGTCATAGATTGACCTAAGGCTATTGTTTCCTAAAAAATAGGGGAAATTTCCCAAGAGAACAACACAAGGAAAAATGAGCTTAGGAAGGCTTGAAATTTAGTCAGTCAGGCAGGGAGATAGACCATACACTTGCAGGGTGTGCTCGGATTGGAGAAAGCATTGTATTTCTTCTCCATTCTCTGATTAATGCAATATAGATAGTAAGGAGTTTTGAGCAATTGCTTTCCCCTAGAAAAATCTTTGTGCATGTGTTATATTTCCTTTTGCATGTCTATAATTCTTGCTTTAGATGGTGAATTAACTTCTGCACATCAGTAGAGTAGCTTCAAGTCTTGTGATTTAGCGAATTTCATGAGTAGTATTGAATCTGCACATTAATTTCTACATGCTTTTACTTTAACTTTTTACCCATTGGTCAAAATCTTCAAGTTGCTATATATTTCACATGCAGACTCTATTCGACACAATTCAAGTTGCATTGGAATTACCTCATCTAGCTCTTCAACAAGGAGTTATTTCCATTAGCTTTTAGGAACTTTGAATTTTATGCCTTTTAATTAGGATCCTCTCGGATCACCTAGCAAACCTTAACCTAACCTACCATAGCCTATCCTACTCTATTCCGTCCCTCTCTAGCTTAGCCTATGTTAACTTAACCTACTCTAGCATGTCCTATCATAACCTACTCTAGTCTAACCTACTCTAGCCTACTCCTGCTTACCATATCCTAAATTATTCTAGCTTAGTCTACTCAAACTTAACCTAGTCTAGATTAGCCTAACATACAATACTCTAGCCTTCCCTAGCCTAGCTTTGCCTATTCAAGCTGCATTGGAATTACTTCATTGAGCCCTTCAATAAGGTGTTATTTCCATTATATTTTAGGAACTTTGAATTCTATGCCTTTTAATTAGAATCCTCTCGGATCACCTAGCAAACCTTAACCTAACCTACCTTGGCCTATCCTACTCTAGTCTGCCCCTCTCTAGCCTAGCATATGTTAACTTAACCTACTTTAGCATGTCCTATCATACCCTACTCTAGTCTATCCTACTCTAGCCTACTCATGCTTACCATATCCTAGCTTATTCTAGCTTAGTCTACTCAAGCTTAACTTACTCTAGATTAACCTACCATACAATACTCTATCCTTCCCTGGCCTAGCTTTTCCTATTATAACCTACTATAGCATAGTGTCTTTTAGAATACTCTAACCTAATCAAGGTTATCCTATTCTAGCTTACCCAAGCCTATCCTAGATTAGGCTACCATATCTTACTCCAAGCCTATCCTAGCCTATAGCCTAGATAAGCCTACTACAATTTATCCTAGCCTACCCCACTCTAAACTGCTCTAGCCTAGCATATCCTACTCGAAGACTAGACTAGTGTAGCCTATTCTACTTTAGACTAACTTATCTAATCCAACCTAACTTAGCCTATTGTTTCCTACTCTTTATAAGCCCACTCTAGTCTAGTTACACATAGCCTACCCTAGTGTAGCCTAACCTACTCTAGCTTAGCTTAGCCTAGCCTACTCGAGCCTAGCCTACTTTAGCCTAGCCTACTTTAGCCTACTCCAACCTAGTTTAGCCTAGCCTACTCTAGACCAACCTACCATAGCTCAGAATAGCCTATCATAGCCTACTCTAGCCTTAGCCTAACCTGATATAACCTACTCTACCTAGCCAACTCTAGCCTAACCTATCTTAGCTTACTCTAGTGTATCTTAGTCTATCCTACTCTAGCCTAGCTAAATCCAACTTAGCCTACCCTACTCTATCCTAAATGACTCTAGTCTAGCCTATCCTAGCCTACTTAAGCTCATCGTAGCCTATCCTACTCTAACCAAGCCTACTTTAGCCTTCTTAGCCTACTCAATCCTAGCCTACTTTAGCCTACTCCATCCTAGCTTAGCCTAGCCTACTCTAGCCCAAACTAACCTAGCTTAATAGCCTATCTTAGCCTACTCTAGCATATCATACTTTAACTTAGCCTACTCTAGCCTAACATACTTTAACTTAGCCTACTCTAGCCTAGCGTAGCATATCCTACTCTACCCTAGCCTATTATAGCCTAACTTACTCTAGTGTATCTTATCCTAGCCTAAACGACTCTATCCTAGCCTATCATGACCTAGCCTACTCTAGCCTGGTCTACTCTAGCTTAGCTTATTCTAGCCTTCTCTAGCCTAGCCTAGCCTAGCTCACTCTATCCTAGCATACTCTAGCCTAGCTTAGAATAGCCTATCGTAGCCTACTATAGCCTAGCATACTTTAACTTAGCCTACTGTAGCCTAGCATAGCACATCCTACTCTACCCTTGCCTACTATAGCCTAACTTACTCTAGTGTATCTTGTCCTAGCCTAAACAACTCTATCCTAGCCTAATCTAACCTATTGTGACCTAGCCTAATCTAGCCTAGCCTACTCTAACCTAGCTTATTCTAGCCTACTCTAGCCTAGACTAGCCTAGCTTACACTACTCTAGCATACTCTAGCTTGGCCTACTCCATCCTACCTTATCATAACCTACTCTACTTGAGTCAAGCCTAGCCTATCCTACTATAGCATAGCATACTATAGCCTAACCTAGTCAAGCTTAGCCTAACCTAACCTACTCTAGCCTATCTTAGGCTAGCCTACTCTAGCCTAGCCTAATCTAGCCTGCTCTAGCCCAACTTAACCTACTCTATCCTAGACTAGGCTAGCCTACTCTAGCCTAGCCTAACCTAATCTTACCTAGCCTAGCCTACTCTAGCCTATCTTAGCATAGCCTAGCTTGCTCTAGTCTAGCTTAACCTTCTCTAGCTTAGCTTACTCTAGCCTACTCTAGCCTAGTGTAATATGGCATAACCCAGCCCAACCTAACCTACCCTACCTAACGTAGCTTACTTTAGCATAGCCTATTCTTTCCTAGCCTACCCTAGCCTAATCTAGCTTATACTTGCCTAATATGTCTACCCTACCTTAGGATACCCTAGCCTAAGCTAGTCTACTTAAGCCTAGGCCTAGCCTAGCCTAACCTAACCTACCATAGTAATGTACTCTAGCCTATCCTACTGTAGCCTAGCTTACTACAGCCTAACCTAGTCGAGCTTAGCCTAACCTAACGTACTCTAGCCTAGCTTAGGCTATCCTACTCTAGCCAAGCCTATCCTAGCTTAACCTACTCTAGCCTAGAGTAGGATAACCTACTCTAGCCTAGAGTAGGCTAGCCTACTCTAGCCTACTCTAGCCTAACCTAACCTAATATTGCCTAGCCTAGCCTACTCTAAACTATCTTAGCATAACCTAGCTTGCTCTAGTTTAACTTAACCTACTCTAGTCTAGCTTACTCTAGCCTACTCTAGCCTAGTGTAATATGGCATAGCCCAACCCAACCCAACCTATCCAAACCCAACCTACCCTACCTAGACTAGCTTACTCTAGCATAGCCTACGCTCGCCTAGCCTAGCCTAGCCTAGCCTAAACTAACCTAGCTTATACTAGCCTACTCTAGTCTACCCTACTTTAGGCTACCCTAGCATATCCTATCCTAGCCTAAGCTAGTCTACTTAAACCTAGCCTAATCTAATGGAGGCTAGGCTTGCATATTGTACTCTACTCTAGTCTAGCCTACTCTAACCTAGCCAAACATAGCCTTGCCTGCTCTATTCTATCTTAGCTTAGCCTAACCTAACCTACTTTAGCCTAGTGTAATCTAGCATAAGCTAGCCTAGCCTAACTGAGTCTAACCTACTCTATCCTAACCTAGCATAGTTTCCTCTAGCATAGCCTACTCTCGCTTAACCTACGTTATCCTCGCCTAGCCTAACCTAGCCTACTCTACTCTAGTCTATCTTATCCTACTTTAGCGTACTTTAGCCTAATGTAATATGGAATCCCAACACACCCTAGCCCAACCCAACCTACCCTATCCTAACCTAACTTACTCTAGCATAGCCTACTCTCGCCTAGCCTACCATATCCTTGCCCAACCTAGCCTACCCTAGCCCACCCTAGCCTAGCCTAACCTAGCTTATACTAGCCTACTCTAGTCTACTCTACTTTAGGAAACCCTAACCTAGTCTACTTAAGCCTAGCCTAATCTAGTGGAGGCTAGCCTTGCCTATATGACCTTACTCCAACCTAGCCTACTCTAGTTTAGCTTAGAATAGCCTACTTTAGTCTAGTGTAATTTGGCATAACCTAGCCTAGCTTAACCTAGTCTAACCCAACCTACCCTACTCTTTCTTAACCTAGCATTGCTTACTCTAGCACAACCTACTCTCGCATAGCCTACCATAACCTAGCCTACTCTAGCCTAACCCACTCTAGCCAAGCCTAGCCTATACTAGCCTACTCTAGTCTAGCCTACTTTAGCCTAGCCTAGCCTAATCCAGTGGAGGCTTGCCTTGACTATCCTACCCTACTCTAGCCTAGCCTACTCTAATCGAGCCTGCTCTAGTCTAGCTTAACTTAGCCTAGCCTAGCCTACTTTAGCCTAGTGTGATATGGCATAACATAACCTAACCTAACCTAGTCTAACCCAACCTACCCTACTCTTTCCTAACCTAGCATATCTAACTCTAGGAAATCCTACTCTCACCTAACCTACCCTAGTTTACCTTAGCTTAGCCTACTCTAATCAAACCTAACCTACCATACTCTACCCTACTTTAGCCTAGCCTAGCCTAACCTAACCTAGCCTAGTCCACTTAAGCCTAATCTAGCCTAACCTACTTTAGTTTAGCCTACTCTATGCTACCCTAACCTATCCTACCCTAGCTTAGCTAATTCTAGCCTAGCCTAGCATAGCCTAGCCTCGCCTAGCCTAGCCTAGCCTAACCTAGACTAGTTTAGCATGGCCTCACCTAGCCTAACCTAGCCTAGTTTAGCATGGCTTCACCTAGCCTAGCTACCTAGCATAACCTAGCATAGCATGACCAATCCAATCCTACTCTAGAATATCCTAGCTTATCCTACTCTAGCATAGCCTACCCTAGCATATTGTAGCCTAGTCTAGCCTAGCCTAACTACTATAGCCTAACGTACTCTAGCCTAGCCTAACCTAGCCTAACTTACTCTACCCTAGTCTATTCTTGCCTAACCTACTCTAGGTTAGCCTAGCCTACTCTAACCTAACCTAGCCTACTCTAACCTAGCCTACCCTACTCTAGGTTAGCCTATCCTACCCTAGCTTAGCTGACTCTAGCCTACCCTAGCCTAGCCTATCATACTCTAGCCTAACCTACACCAGCTTAGCCTAGCCTAGCCTAGCCTAGCTTACTCTACCCTAGCCTACTATAGCCTAGTCTACTCTAGGTTAGCCTAGCCTACTCTAGCCTAGCCTAGCCTACCCTACCCTACTCGAGTCAACCTACTTTGGCTTATCCTAGGTTAGTCTATCGTAGCCTAACATACTATAGCCTAACTTACTCTACCCTAGTCTACTACAGCCTAGTCTACTCTAGGTTGGCCTAGCCTACCCTACCCTACCCTACCCTACCCTACCCTACTCTAGTCAGCATACTTTGGCTTACCCTAGGCTAGCCTACCATAGCCTAACCTACTATAGCCTAAACCACTCTTACCTAGCCTAGTCTAACCCACTCTTGCCTAGCCTACCCTAGCATACTCTAGCCTAGCGTACTCTAGCCTAACCTATACTAGCTTAGCCTCGCCTAGCTTAGCCCTAGTCTACTCTAGCTTGGTCTATTCTTGCCTGGCCTAGACTACTCTACCCTACCCTAGCCTACTCTACCCTACCCTACCCTACTATATCCTAATATAGCCTAGCCTACTCTACCCTACCCTAACCTACTCTAGCCTAGCCTAGCCTAGCCTACTCTACCCTACCCTAACCTACTCTAGCCTAGCCTAGCCTAGCCTACTCTACCCTACCCTAGCCTACTTTAGCCTAGCCTAGCCTAGCGTACTCTAGCCTACTCGATCCTAATCTAGCATAACTTACTCTAGCCCAGCCTAACGTAGTCTCACCCAACCTACCCTACGCTCTCCTAACCTAGCATAACTTACTTTAGCATAGCCTACTCTCGCCTAACTTAACCTAGCCTATCCTACTCTATCCCAGCCTAGTTTACTCTAGTCTACCCTAATTTAGCCTAGCCTAGCCTACTCTAGTCTACCCTAACCTAGACTACCTTAGCAGACTCTAGCCTACACTAGCCTAGCCGACTCTAGCCTACGCTATCCTACCCTATCTTAGCCAACTCGAGCCTACCCTAGCCTACCCTAGCTCCACCTTAGCCTAGCCTATACAAGCCTAGTTTAGCCTGACCTCACCTAGCCTAGACTAACCTAACGTACTCTAGCCTAACCTACACTAGCTTAGCCTAACCTAGCCTAACCTTCTTTAGCCTAACCGACACTAGCTTAGCCTAGCCTAGCCTAACTTACCCTACTCTAGCCTAGTATATTCTTACCTAACCTACTCTAGCTAACCCTAGCCTACCCTACTCTACTCTAGCCTACTTTAGCTTACCCTAGGCTAGCCTACCGTAGCCTAATCTATTATAGCTTAACCTACTCCCTAATCTACTATAGCTTAACCTACACTTCCCTAGC
Organism: Pinus taeda; assembly: GCA_000404065.3. NCBI lineage: Eukaryota > Viridiplantae > Streptophyta > Pinopsida > Pinales > Pinaceae > Pinus > Pinus taeda. Next base: position 1,204 of record APFE031060323.1, on the reverse strand, counting down.
CTAGTTTAACCCACTCTAGCCTACTCTACCCTAGCCTAACCTACTCTAGCCAACCCTAGCCTACCCTACTCTAGTCTAGCCTACTTTAGCTTACCATAGGCTAGCCTACCATAGCCTAACCTACTATAGCTTAACCTACTCTTGCCTAGCCTAGTTTAACCCACTCTAGCCTACTCTAGCCTAGCCTACTCTAACCTAACCTACACTAGCTTAGCCTAACCTCGCCTAACTTACTCTACCCTAGCCTACTCTAGTCTAGTCTATTCTTGCCTAGCCTACTCTAAGTCATACCCTACCTTACCCTACTCTAGTCTAGCTTACTTTAGCTTACCTTAGGCTAGCCTACCTTACCCTAACCTAGTCTAGTATAGCCTACTATAGCCTAACCTACTCTTTCCTAGCCTAGTCTAACCTACTTTAGCCTAGCCTAGCCTACTAGCCTACTCTAGCCCAACCTAGCCTAGCCTACACCACCCTACTCTAGCCAAGCCTAGCCTACTCTACCCTATTCTAGCCTAGCCTACTCTACCCTACTCTAGCCTAGCCTAGCTTATCCCACTCTAGCCTAGCCTAGCCTAGCTTACTCTAGTCTAGCCTACTTTAGCTTACCTTAGACTAGCTACTTTACCCTAGTCTACTCTAGCCTAGTCTATTCTTGCCTAGCCTACTCTAGGTTAGCATAGCCTAGCCCAGTCCACTCTAGCCTAGCCTACCCACCCTAGCCTAGCACACTCTAGTCTAACCTACCCTACCCTACCCTACTCTAGTCTAGTTTACTTTTGCTTACCCTATGCTAGCTACTCTACTCTAGTGTACTCTAGCATAGAATATTCTTGCCTAGCCTACTCCAGTCTACCCTAGCCTACCCAAGCCTACCCTACTCTAGTCTAGCCTACTTTAGCTTACCCTACTATGATTAACAATGTTTTAGAATTAACATTTTTTCCACATTATTAAATTATAGTATTATGAAAAATAAAATTATAAATTATTAAAATTAATGAAAATTTTAAATAAAATTAATAAAATTTATTGTATTATATTGATTTTAATATTAAATAATTAATTGATATGTGTTATTACATATTGATGCTATTACATAAATATCATGTTATCCTTTTTTTTCCTTTATAAGAGATTTGAATCTTAAGTCTCACTTTTTTCATAATACTTTATAACATGACAATCATCCAAACCCAAAAAA
>APFE031060322.1:5234-33762 GCA_000404065.3 Pinus taeda | reverse complement strand
ATAGTAAATTGTGTTACAATTAAGGAAACTGAAAAGCTAAAAGAAACAATAGTGGGGGTCCAAGTGGAATTGGCGGGTGGCCACTAATATCCACGTAGATCAGTTTGTTTGTTTGTTTGTTTTTGTTTTTTTTAAGGGTTAAGAATAAGATTTTTCATTTTTATGAATAGGGGAGGTTAGTTGTGATATTATATGGTTAGTTTATTTTTAATGAAAATGTAGTCTCATGATAAACAATAGAGTAATCAAGTTTGTATTAATAAGAAGTATTTACTTGAAAGTAATGAAGTGGATATGGATGAAGTGCAAGTTTTTAGTAATGCTAACGACATCAATACATCCTTTATAGTATCACAAATTAATTAAAGGGACATTTATAAGTTTTATATAAGTGTCATCTCCTCAACATTTAATAGGAGACTAATGATCTATTAGTATATGTTCCTATTTATCATTCACCCGCTCCTTTCCAAAACATGCTTAGGAAGCATTTTTGTTTTTGAAATTTCAATGACCAAGCATATTCTCATTTTTCATGAATAAGGGAAGTTAGTTGTGGCATTGGTTTCGAAGTGCTAAAACATTACTTAGCAAATGTCATCATGAAGACATCCCTCCAAATGTTGAGAATGGCAAGAAAAAAAGGCATTCAATTTGCATATAGAGGTGATATCTATAAATTAACATGTATTAAGAACCTATCATATCACATGAGCAACACAAACAAGTGGTATCCTCTAAATATGGAATATTACAAGGAAGTAAGTATATTATTTTACATTATTCATGTGACACATAAGGCTAGTTGAGGTTTGAACTAATGATGTCACGAGGAGTTTATTAACATTGCATTTCATTAGGAATGGATCTACACACCTAGGGTTTCTTTAAAAAAAGACATGGGGATTGAGTTCGTGTACAAGTATGAGTCATGTGACCATTTTTAGTATAATCTCTCTGGATTTTGACCACTACTTAAAAGTGCTTATGACTTCATGGCTAAGCCCTCACAAAAATTGAACCTTGCCCAATTCTACTAAACTCCTAACTTTCCATCATTAAATATAACTCCACACCTCTAAGGTTTCTTTAAAAAAAGACATGGAGATTAACTTCATGTACAAGTATGAGTCATGTAACCATTTTTAGTATATTCTCTTTGGATTTTGACCACTACTTAAAAATGCTTATGACTTCATGGCTAAACCCTCACAAAAATTGAACCTTGCCCAATTCTACTAAACTCCTGATTTTCCATCATTAAATATAACTTCCCATAACAACAACTCTACACTTTATCAATCAAGTAAACTTATTTAAAATTATCCAAAATACCAAACCTAACCAATTAACCAAATTTATTATTTATCTTAAACTAATAAAAATTAATAATCAATTACTAATAATTAAAATTAACTTTATTAAAAATTATTGATTTAATCGAGACGGTGAAGCTCTACTGCCATGTATTTTTATTATTATTGAAATATAATAACTCAATAAGCTTACAGCTGCCTCGATATTAATAAGTATTAATTATTAAATATTATTGACTTAAACTTGACCTAACTCCACTTACCATGCAAATTTTTTATCACTAAAACTATGGCAAGACGGTAGGTAGTTCATGCTTCGGTGGACAAATGACGGTAATATCGAAAGTTGAATCCAGATTTCTTGGCATGAGCTTCAGGGTCTGAATAAGTCTTCGCTTTCACTAAATTCTACGCTAACCAAACCAAGTTCTCGCTATAATTCCCGCTATAATTCCGTTTGGGTCAGTTTATGTGGGTAAATATAGAATCATATACAAAAAAAACATTTGCCTTTTCTGTCACGCCACTGGTTCTTCTCTGCCTGTGCTGCACAGTGCACCACTCTCAGATAAATAGATCCCCTTGTCAGTTTAAGAGTCTAGCTGTAAGGGCTCTGTAATATTTGATTTCTTGCAGCACATGTATCCGTTTGGCCCATCTAACATTTACTGTACTCAGTCAGTAATGGGATTGAGAGATTAGCCATGATTTGTTCGGGATTGAGGGATTAGCTATGATTTGTTAGGTGGTGTTGGTAGATTTTTCTTCTTTTAAAACAGACCATAGCTACAAATTTCAACATGGTTGGAGATTTTAATTTTTTGTTCTAATATTTTATAATCAAATTTTTCCATATTGAGTAACAGTCACACTCAACATAAATAGAAGTGGAAGGTTCCCATTAGATGGCACAACAATGACAACAACAAGGGATGAAACCACTAATCATCGAAGCACTGTACCCCTACCTGCATGGCTAGAGACAATTCTTGAAAAAATATGAGCATCTTCTCCTCATATTTTGGTAGTTATAGCACCAACGATAAAAAAGAAGCCATTGAAGCAACACAAACATAACCATAGCAGCCATAGACTAAAGATGATATAAAAACATTTTATTGTATCCTCTTTTAAATTTTGTATTGTAAATCCACATATCTCACTTGCTTAGGATGGGTAAGGAATTGAGGTCAGGGACTGGTTGGAAGGGCCATTCAACTTTATCAACTAGACCCGATTGTGGAATTCAGTTGATTTTCTAAGTAGAAATGTAAGTGGGTAGACCATGCATTTGCGTCGATTGACTAAGGTAGTTAGATAATTACAACTGTCTCGTAACTGAAGCACACATATAAATACGATATTGATATGATAGGGAGGTAGAATTGTGAGAGGATACATTGTAAGTGTTGTGGTACATTAACAAAGAACATCATTGGTTTGTCTCTTGTTACTTGCATTATCTTCTCTCTTTTTCTCATCTATGTGTATGCAGGTGTGTTAATGTGTATAACAATCTCTATTGCAACAATGGCAGAATTCTGGTAAATTGTTTATGATTCCTTAGATTACAACTTGATGCAATTTGAGGTAGGTGTAAGTTTTAAGCAATTTTCATGGGATCAGTCCTCAATTTATGGATTATTAACAAATGGATATTTTTTGCAGCATGTGAAATGTATTTACTTCTTTGTATTATTCGATATCGAAGGATATTGATCGCTTGTGTTGATAAGAGTGTATGCTCACCTAGTATGGTAGTTCCTTAATACATTTTAATCTCTGCATGCAAATTTGAGGACAAACAGAGAAGATGGAGATAGACATGGCCAATTTGGTGCAATCATTACCCATTGAGGTCATTTTCCATTCATTATAAGGAGGCATCCTCATGTAGCAAATTTTCCTATTGATTCATCTTACTCCCATCACTTCGAGGGATGTTCTCAAAATCTCATGAGCCAAGTAGTGCATAAACATTAGGAGCAATGTTAGAACTAACACCCCACTATTCATGACAATAAGATGCCTTATGCTTGATCCTTGCAATCTTAGAGACAAAAACGCTGCTTGAGTCTATGTAAAGGAGTAAATGATGGATGTGAGCATAAATTGGTACATTGTTAACCCCTTGCCAAATGTTGGGCACCAAACTATCTTAATAATGTTCCCATTTTTTATATTTAAATGAAATATGTTTTTATTTTGTGTAGTCCTAATAATGTTGGGAACCAAACTATCTTAATAATGGTCCTAATGATTTTGGGGGGTTTGGTGGGAGCACTGCATATAAAAACTTCTAGGTGCCCCTTCAACTATGTTGTCACATTATGTTATGCAACCATATCACAAAACATAATAAAAGATAGATCAACGACTTGAGAATTAGCCTCTTTAAGGGGGAAACCTCCTTTACATCACATAAATGAACAATTCTTGGATGATACAAATGATAATACCTCCTTGGTATATATAGGACTATAAGGGGTCACAATATAATCATAGTCTACATAACAATAATAATGTAAGGGCACAACAATAATAATAGTGGGCTTCTATGGGGCACAAAAATAACAATATGGGGACTACATGGGCACAACAATAATAATGAGTTACACTAACAATAACAATAATGGGGCTAGACTAATAATAACAATAAGAGGGATATACTAGTATTATAGGGACCTAACATGTCCCTATCCTTCAAAAAAGTGTTGTCCTCAACGCTTGAGTAGTTATGATGCTTTTGTATAAAATTCTCATACTCTGAAATTGATTAATTCTGTAATTGTTGGGTTCTTGTTTCCATGACTACTTCAAGCTCCAATATGAATTTTCCTTCTTCTTCAAGTTCTGGAAATATTTTTGAACTGGGAGCTTGTCGCTAATAACCTTCTTTAAGCATGAAACATGGAAAACCAGGTGTACTTGAGAAGATGCAGGAAACTCCAATTTGTATGTCATAGTACCAATATTTTGCAACACTCTGTAAGGACCATAATACTTGGGTGATAATTTATTATCTTTCTTAGCTTGCTTGAGGGACATTTGTTTGTATGGTTATAGCCTTAAATATACCCAGTCGCCTATATCAAAACTTCTTTCGTTGTGATGTTGATCTCCCTATTGTTTCATTTGATTATGCACCAGAGTGAGGTTGTCCTTTAAGAGTTGGAGAACTTGTTATTGATGCTCGATGTCATCTTCCAAAGCTTAAACCTTAGAATTTTATCTTAAATATGATGTGATAGATGATGGATGATATCCATAATGTGCCATAAATGGGGTCATTTTTGTTGCAGTATGGAAGGAAGTGTTATACCACCATTTAGCCAGAGGTAACCGCTTGACCCATTGTGTTTGTTTATGAGATACAAAGCAATGAAGATATCCTTCCAAGCATTTGCTCACTATCTCAGTTTTCTCGACAAATTGAGGATGATAAGATGAGCTAATTGTTTCCATAAATGAAGTAGCAATGGTATTGGCTTTAAAAGGATGAGATAATGCACAAAAGTGTGCATATTTAGTAAGTCTATCAACTATCACCATGACGACACTCTTTCCTTCAAACTTGGGTAAACATGTGATAAAAATCATTGAGACCTCCTCCCAAAGCTGACTTGAATGGCTAAAGGTTGTAACAGACCCGAGATCATAATTGTATCAACTTTATTTTGTTGGCAAACCAAACATTCTGCCACAAATTCTCGAATATGAGATTTACTGCCATCCCAAAAAAATTCCTTCTTGACTCTGTGGTAATTTTTTTAAATTCTTGAGTGTCCTACCAAGAGGTGGGGGGGGGCGGGGGGGGGGGGGGGGGGGGGGGTGTGGGTGCCAAGGGTGTGTGAAATTCCAAAAGCATATTTTGTTTGAGTTGGGAATTCCTACAAAGATATAAGCAATGTTTGTACCACAATGAATCATTTTTCTAGATAAATGTATCAAACGTACTAGGATCTTGCTGCAACTTCCGAATTAGTGTCCACTCCTTTTCTTCATTCTTCCATTCATCCCTTACTTAAATTATCCAATTAGGTTGGATAATAGAAATGGAACAAAGCAATGCTTCCACATCCTCATCCTTTCTTGAGGATGCATCTGCAGCAACATTTTGCTTCCCTTTTTTGTAGATGATTTCAAAGTCATAACCCGACATCTTTGTGACCCATTTTTTCTTCTCTTCTGAAGATAATATTTGTTCCAAAAAGTATTTAAGACTATGGTGATCTATTTTTACCTTAAGGTATCTTCCCATTAGGGAAGATTTCCATTTCTTTAGTGCATGTCGCATTGCCAACATTTCCTTTTCATAAATAGGTTTTTGTAAATACTTTACCTTGATTGGATGACTTTTAAAATCAATGGGTCTTCCCTCTTGCATTAAAACAATACCAATTCTATTTCCTGAGGCATCACATTCCATAATAAAGGTTTTTATGAAGTCTAGTGTAGCTCAGACCAGTGCTTAGCACATTGCCTCTTTAAGATGTTAAAAGGCCTTAGTTGTTTCTGAAGTCCAAGAAAATGTATCTTTCTTCAGTAATGGTGTTAGAGGCGCTACTATTCTCCCATAATTCTTAACAAGATTGCGTTAATACCCTGTCAACCCAAGAAATCCCTAAAGATGCTTTAGGGTTATCGGGATTTTCTATTCCTTAATGGCTTTAATTTTGTTAGGGTCTAACTTAACACCCTCATGAGATACAATATGACTCAAATATTCCATCTCATGTACTCCAAAGAAACATTTGGAGGATTTTGCATATAATTGTTTCTCCTCCAATAGTTTGAGCACCCTGTCAACATGTTGAACATGATCCTTCCAAGACTTGTTGTAGATTAGTATATCATCAAAAAATACTAACACAAATTTTCTAAGGGTGGGTTTGAAAATGGAATTCATCAAACCTTGAAATGTGGAAGGGGAAATTAGTAAGGCGAAAAGGAATGGCCAAAAATGCATAATGACCTTCATGAGTTCTGAATGTTACTTTCATAATGTCTTTAGTCTTCATTTTAATTTTATGATATCCTAGACGAAGGTCCATCTTGGTGAAGTAAATTGATCTATATAATTCATCGAACAATTCATCAATGACAGGAATGGGAAATTTATCATTAATAGTGAGCTTGTTGAGCTGCCTATAATCCATAAACATATGCCACAATCCATCCTTCTGATGCACCAATATTACTGGAGCACAGAAATAACTTTGACTAGGTTGAATTATATCGGCCTCTAACATTTATGCAAATATAAGTTCAATTTCAATGTTTTGGACATAGGGATATCTGTAAGGCCTGATGTTTGGAGGAACACTTCTTAGAATCAATTAAATAACATGATCATAATTACGAATATGTGAGAGGCCTTTGATAATCTCAAATACCCTAGAATGATTATTCAAGACATTTTGGAGATCTTGAAAAATATATGATTTTGATGTTTGAACCTCTAGTGAGAATAATTGTGCAATTACTCCTTGTTGTTATTTATTCAAAATATTTTCCATATCATTAAAGCTTATTATCTTCTCTGGTTTCCCTGTAATACCCCTTAATTCATTTTCCTTTCCTTCCTAAAAAAAATCAAGAAAAATTCTTGAAACTTAAAAGCTATCATCCCCAAATATTATAACCATTGGACTCCTAGTACAAAATCAACATCACCCATTGGAATAGAAATCATTGGACTATTCAATACATACTCCCCTATGGTTAGCTTGATATTATGGCACATTCCAGAGCAATTTACAGTTCCTCCATTTTCAACCATCACTTGACACTCTGAAGCTAGATATATAAAGCAATTCAATTCCTTGGCTATCTTAAAATGAATAAAATTATGGGTAATACCTGAATCAATTAACACTATTACATTTTTCTTCTTGATATATCCTTTTATCTTGAGAGTTTAAGGAGTGGTAATTCTTTCCAATGCATTACAAGATATGGTCATATTCATTTCTTCTTTCTCTAGTGTTTGTACATGGTGTATATCTTCTTCTTTTGATGTTTCTTATTATTTTTCTTACTTCTCTTCACAATATAAGTAAAATAATTTATTCTCAGCACATTTATGACCTTTAGAGTATTTTTTATCACAATTGTAACAAAGCCCTTTTGTTCTTTTTTCCTCCAATTGTTTTGGTGTCAACCTGTAGGTTGTGGAAGGCTAGGAGAAACAACACTTCTATCTTTACAGTTGTGAGTGATAGAATTCCTTGTTTCCATAATTTTTCTTTCAACTTTTCTTGCCACCTTGAATTCCTTTTCCAATGAATCAATTTCACAAAGGAAAACCTCATGCTAGATGTTATCCTTTAAACTCCAAATGAAGACATCAATCCTATGATCCTCTGGAATATTGCTTACCCTTGTATCATGCCCCCTCCCAGATTTACCTGCTTTTACAAGCCTTCCAAGAAAATGTGATGTAGAGTTCCACTATAACACGACCTGACCTCCCAACTCTAGTTAAAGAAGTGGGGCCTACAAACTGACCACTGATTGACAACTCACAACATCCCTCAGGGCTATAGGTCACTTAAGGGCCAAAGAACCACCCCAATTGACCAAACCCAGATCTAGGGATATTTTTCGCTAAAGTAGGCTTCCAACCACATGCATGACAAGGCCTGGGTGTACTTGAATGCCTCTAACTGTATGAACAATACCGCCTCAGTGTGGTTGTAGCCCAAAAGTTCTAGTTCAGAGGGTGTGGTCCCAATATTTGAGCCACAATTCCATGCCAACCTCTAGACCACTTCCCAGAACTACTTGAGACTTCTCAGAATGATAAATTACATAATGACAAGGATAAACATACAAACTTGAGTCAGAAACTTGACCTAGACTTACCACAACAAACTAGACATTTCGTCAAACACATGGTAAACATGTAAACTACAGGTCATGAATGTGTATATGAGTGTAAATATATGTTCTTTAGCTACGAATTAGCAAGAAGTTCTAATTCCATCTCAAGTCATTCCAACCAAACTCGTTAGCCCTTGCATTCATCAACCTTTCATTAATTGATCAAGTATAACTAGAGCTATAATTAGGACATATTATAGAACCATGCGTATAATTAACATATAATCAAAATGTTAGCCATGACAAAATAACCATAAAATCCAAATAATAACAAGTATAAACTCTCATGAGTTACAATAGGAAAATATCTCTTATTAACATATGCAAAATCCAACCAAGTCAGGGACTTCCACATACCACCTGAACATAGATTGCGATGAACTAAATATTTATTCCATCCAATCACCCCCATGCCATATTCCAATCATGAGTGTGGGGTCTCATGGGATAAACCAGGACATAAACAACTAAGAGAATCCATAGGTTAACCTACCACCACCCTCAAACTACCTCAATCTCACCAAAACTGGTCAAGAGATCACAAAACCAAACCAAGCTCAGATGCCTCAGAATTCCTTCACTATAACCTTACATCATTTTCCTGTCTCCACCCATCTATTGCAAGATTCCTAGAGAAAATCATCTCCACCCCCAACCCTTGGGAATTTTCCTGAGATCACCTCACTCGGTTCCAAAGCCTTCCAACAATCTAAATATCAACCAATAAATGAATCCCATCACACCATGGATATCCAAGAAATAGAAAAGCAAGGCTGAAACCGTTGTCAAAACCAGAAAAACACATGTCAATGAAAACAAATGAACCAAATTAAAAAATGCATGTACCATGCATTCACACCTCAACTAGGAAATCACACATGCAACATTTTACCTACAAAATCTTCATACTAAAGCTATTGATCCAACCTTCTCCTTGCTCCCTTTGCTTTTCCTTGCTTTCTATTGCTTGTCATTTTCCTTGCTTGCTCTTGCTTTTCCTTTTCCTTCCTTTGCTTCCTTGTTTGCTTTCTCCTCTTGGTTCTCTTTATCTCTATGTAACTAATTCCAAATCCAAACTCACAAAACATTGTGAAGTGATCCTCATAAGCTTTTTATCATTGAGGCCTCCATTTTCTTCATTTTCCTTCTAATTTCCCTCTCATGCAAATTTGTGCTTCTTCACCTTCCTTTCCTCCTATTTTCCTTTATTTCATAAACAAAATGCCAATTAATTCCTCTGTGCCTTTGTCAATGCCTTTGCTAATTTCTTTAGCCATAAATAAACCGAAAGTGATGCCCACTATAATGCTTTTCCCAACATTCAACTTGGAATATGTGTCCCATGACCTTGGTCTTATTTTTACTTTATTAACTTTTATTACATTAACTTTTAACTTGGGATTGTTACAAACCTCTCCCCCTTAGGGGAACAACGCCCTTGGTGTTCTATGACACTTATTACCAACAAATGATTGAAAACAAAACATACTACCTATGGAGATTTATAACATAGCTCGACGTAGTATTTACAATGAAAAACTATTGCAAACCATGACCAACATGAAAAACATGATAATCATACTGCTTATTGGAGCTTTATAACACAACTCGTTGTGATATCCATAACCATATACATATATACATATACATATACCAAAGTCATTCGCTTTAACCAACAAATAATTAAGGATATAATGTCTGCATCTAATCTGCCATCTCTCATGTAGCTTCATCAGGCCCAAAGTGCTTCCACTGCACTTTAACTTGCTCAATTGCTCAGTTCTGGAGCATGAGTTTCTTCCGCTGCAATATGCATTGTAGTTCTAGCTGGAATTCGCCCTTTCTCTCCACCTACAATACAGACTAGTCAATCACATGATCAACATCATGGACATACTTCTTAAGTAATGAAAAATGGAAAAAAACATGGACTTTCATTGTTGGATGTAGTGCATGTTTGTAAGCCATTGGTCCAAGCGTCTCAAGAATCTTGAAAGGCCTGTAATAACAAGGTACCAACTTAGCACTTGATACAATACTTAAGGATATTTTCTTGGGCTTGATGCGCAAATACACATGATCCCCAACTTAAAACTCCTTAAATGACCTATGCCGGTATGCATAACTCTTCTGTTTGTCTTGTGTTGCCTTCAAATTCCTCTTAATAACCCACATTTCATGTTCCATCTCCGCCAACCTGTTTTGTTCAATCAATACCCTATTCACTAGATCACTCCAGCTGATATGAGTATTACAAATCTTCCCATAAAGTGCCTCAAATGGACTCATCCTCAAGGATTCTTGATACCCATTATTATATGAAACATTACCACTGGAAGACACTCTTCCCACTTTTGTTGTTGATGCATGGAATACATCCTAAACATGTCCTCAAGAATCTCATTGACCCTATCTGTCTATCCATCTGTCTGCAGATGAAAATTTGTACTGAAGGCCAACTCTAACCCCAAACCTGTAAACAACTCTTTTCAAAACCTGGAAGTGAACTTGTCATCTCTTTTTGATACAATATTCTTAGGAACACCATGCAACCTCACTATCTCCCTGATGAAAATATGAGCTACCTCTCTAGTTGAATTCATAATCTCAACTACAATGAAGTGAGCTACCTTACTTAACCTGTTAACTATAACCATGATAGAATCATGTTTCTTCGATGTCCTTGGAAAACCTATAATGAAGTCCATGGAAATAACCTCCCATTTCCACTCTAGAATCAGAATCGGCTGCAATAACCCACCTAGATGCTTACAATCTGATTTTACCTATGAACAGTCCAAACATATCACAATAAACTCAACCACCTCTTTCTTCAAGTTCGACCAATGATAGAACTTCTTAATTGTTATCAATGTCTTTTGAAATCCTAAGTGACCAGAATATGAATTGACATGAAACTCCTTCAAGATAAGATTCTTGAGCTCACTGTCATCTAGTACATAAATCGTGTTCCTGAATCTGACCAAGTCATATTCTATAAGGTGATACTCCTCATCCCCATAACTTGTACTATGTTATTGTAGCACGTGCCTCAACTATTGATATTTGTCATCATGTTTTCCTACCTGTAAGATACACTCTTGCAATTTCGTCCCACTGTTGCAATTTGATTCACATGCACTCTTATAATAAGAGCATATGCAATCTTGTTATCCTTTCCCTTTATGTACATGATCTTGAAGTCAAACTCACTAAGAGTAGCCACCCATCTAGCTTGCCTGGAATTTAGATTGGGTTGATCAAATAAGTACCTCAATCCAATATGATCACTCATTACAATAAATCTTTTGCCAATAAGATAATGTCTCCACATATTCTAGGTATGAATGATATCTACCAACTCAAGATCACGTGTCACATAGTTCTGCTCGTGCTCATTTTTCTTCCTTGACTCATAGCATACTACATGTCCTTCTTGCATTAGAACTACACCAAGTCCTTTATTGCAATCATATGTACATACCAAAAACTTTTTATCTGGATCTGTAATCTTCAAAACAAGATAATTTTTAAGTAAATGCTTCAACTACTCAAAACTAGCTACACACTTCTCAATCCATTCAAACTTCTTCCCTTTTCGCTACGAAGATGTAATAGGATAGGTAATCCGTGAGAAATTCCTAATGAGCCTCCTGTTCTAGTCCCATGAATGATCTGACCTCATCTACATTCCTAGGACTTCCCACTCCATGATAGATTTAATATTTTTTGGGTCCATTGCTATGCCTTCCTTGGAAACAACATGTCCCAAGTAACTAACTTTTGTCTAAAAGAAACTACACTTATTGAGCTTAGCATACAACTAATGCTCTCCCAATAATTTTAACATTGTTGCCATATGTTCTACATGCTCTTCCTCGTTCTTAGAATATATTAATATGCCATCAATGAATACTACCACAAACGTTTCTAGATAAGGATGCAACACACTATTCATCAAACACATGAAGTAGTTGGTGCATTAGTAAGACCAAATGAAACTACTACAAACACATAATGCTCATATCTGGTATGAAATGTAGTCTTGTAGATGTCCTCTTCTTTGATGCGTACCTGATGATATCATGATCTCAAGTCAATCTTCGAGAACATTGTTTCTCCCTTTAATTGGTCGAACAAGTCACCAATCTGTGGCCAAGGATACCTATTCTTAATCTTCACCTTGTTCAATTGTTTGTAATCAATACACAGCCTGAGAATACCATCCTTCTTCTTCACAAAGAACACTGGTGCACCCCAAGGAGACACACTTGGCCTTATGTATCTCTTATCAAGAATTTCCTTAAACTACAACTTCAATTCCTCTAATTTTGGAGTGCTCATCTTGTAAGGTGCCTTTGATACTCGTGTTTCTCCTAGTACCAACTCAATAGAAAATTCCACTTCCCTATGAGGTGATAACTTTGAAATCTATGCTAAAAATACATCATGAAGTTGTTGCAAAACTGGATACCTCTTCAAGCCTTCAACATCCTCAACATCCTCCCCTTTGTCACTGGAAACATGCACTGCAAACAATACACACCCTTTCCTGCTACTGTACTTTGCCTTCATAGTTGTAACCATTCTCACTGATGCATGATTCTTCTTGCCCTGAAATATTCTCTTATCTCCATCATCATCCAAGCACTCAATAGCCTTCTCGTAGCAATCTACCTTAGTCCTGTGAAGGTACAACCAATCCAATACCCAAAATCATACCATACAAACCCAGAGGAAGCACATTTAAATGCCTTGACGTAGGCATACCATTCAACTCAAATGCACAAGCTCTCACCCAATGATGAACTTCTTTCTTAGTACTTGTAGCCAACTGCACCAACCAAGACTCTACATGCACTTCTTTACTCAAGCCACACTTATCCACCAGATCAGGATTAACATAACTATAATTAGATCCAGGATCAATCAAAATGGAAACAACTCGATAACATAGCTTACCTTCCATCTTAATAATGAATCCCTGTGATCTGCCTGCTTGTTATCAAGTGTGGCATTGATAAGAGGATTGTTATGACCAACATACCCAATAGTTTGTGCCTCTTGAGCACTGTCAATTTGAGGTCTATCACCATGATACAGTGGACAATCATTTTTACAGTGATCTTTTCCACAAATCCAACACTGCAATGATTCTCTACCACTACCCTTATTTTGCTACTCTCCAGGTTGAGATCCATGTCCCTTCTCTGTTGTATTGAACTTCTTGAGAGGATCCACATTCTCTTTCTCTTTCAAAGGCCATTTTCATTTGGTCTTGTCATTACCTTTCGAATTGCACTTAGGCTCAGTCTTGTGATTCGATTGCTCATAATAGTGCTTCAATTTCCCAATGAATTCCTCCAATGATCGAAGCTCATCATACTCAATCTGATCCTTGGATGCTAATGGTAGTCCACTAATGAATATATGAACCTTTGTCTTCTTGTCCTTAATATACGACACATACCTCACCAGCTCCATAAAATTAGTCGTATATTTTTCATCTATCATAGATCCCATCTTCAATTCGTAAAAATCCTTGGCCTTTTCGTCACAGTACCACTGTGACAAGTAATTCTCCTGAAGATTCTTTTGAACTCATGCCAACTCAACTCCTCTGTACTGGTTCCTTTACGTGCTTCACATATTCCCACCAGATGTCTGCTTTTACCTTGAGACTGAAAATAGTTATCCTGGCTTTCATATTCTCAAAATAATCATGCAACTCAAAGAAATTCTTCGTTCCAAGCAACCATGTTTTTGCATCTTTTGGTTTCTTCAACTCTCCATGAATGTAGGAGGCTTGGCTTTGTTCAACTTATCTAGTACCTCTCCTATCAGGTGTATCCATCCACCTTCCACCACTCACCTTGTCATCCCTGTCTGACATGTGCCCACCATGAGAGCTGCTACCATATGCCCCATTAGTTATTTCCTCCTATCCATAATTAATTCATGGTTGCCCCTGTCTCTGCAAATCTAATAAACTCTGAAGGTTGATTGCATTGACCTCAGCTTTCTTTTCTTGTGCCCTGGAAAATATTTCCTGTGACTGAATGATTATATCATTATCTGTGTTGTAACTCCTGGTTTCTACCTTTAACCTTCTCAAGGTATCTCCTATGTCAGGGGAGAAGTCATCTCGATGTTACTCATCCGATCTATAAGGAGAGTCACGTGAATTGCAATCCACAATTTTGCTTCTCATCTTTGATCCTCTATCTCCTGTAAACATACCATGTTAGATAAAAAAATATAAACATAACCAAACATCCCTCAGTGAAATCCAAGGGAGGCTATCTCGTCTGCACAAATTAGTCCAAATTAGCATGATACAAACACACACAGACACACACACAGACACACACACACATATCGACATCATGAATGATAGAAATAATTTCACACAATAACCTTATGCACGACACCCATAACCATGACAATTTATGCATAACAACATGCATCTAACCCATCTAGTCCAAGTGTTTGAACATGGAAGTTCTGATACCAATTTGTAACATGCCCCCACCACGGTAAATTTTAGGGGGCAAATTTTAGCCCAAGGGCAAAATTTAAGGGGTTTTTCATTTTAGAGGGGCGAAATTTTTATAAAACACCCATTTCATATATTTAGGCCAGCTTTTATTTTAAAAAATAAATATTTTTTTTTCATTTTAGCCCAAAAAAAGGGCAGATAAACTATGAAAACACTCATTTGACCCGATTCGCCTGGTTTGGGAGGTTATATTCCATTATAATAGCCTGATTTTCTCCTTTGCAATGTTAAATTTGTTTGCAATCACCCATTTTCTGGGTTGGGAGGTTGTATTTGGTCCCAATAAATAAAAATATAAAGAAAGTGGAGGTATGGTAAATAAATAAAACCTCTTTTTATATGTAGTCTATAACCCTCTTTCTATTTAAGAAGGCTCGAAAAAGAGGTTTTGTTTAAGTGAATCCTATGGGCGAAAGACCATATTTATAAAAGAGGTATGGTAAATTAATAAAAATATAAATAAATGAGAGGTATGGTAAATAAATAAAGCATTTTTTATATTTACTCCATAAATCACCTTATATACATGCAAGGGTGTAAACAAATAAAAATATAAGTAAAGTGGAGGTATGGTAAATAAATAAAACGTCTTTTTATACTTACTCAAAAGGTATAGTAAATAAATAAAAATATAAATAAACTACACCGTATGGTAAATAAATAAAACCTCTTTTTATATTTAGTCCATAACCCTCGTTCTATTTATGAAGGCTCAAGAAAGAGGTTTTATTTAAGTGAATCCTATGGGCCAAATACCATATTTATAAAAGAGGTATGGTAAATTAATAAAAATATAAATAAACGAGAGGTATGGTAAATAAATTAAACATTTTTTTATATTTACTCCATAAGTCACCTTATATTTATGAACACTCAAAAAATGTGTTATATTTAGGTGAAGCTTATGGGCCAAATACCATGGGCCAAATTATTATTAATACCATGCAAAAAAACATTATTAACCCTAATATTAGTATTAATAAAAATAAAGATGGAACATGGTATTGACCCATGGTATTCGCGTCGAATGTAGCCTATTTAAAGGGGGAATTAAACTAGCATAGATACGAGGTATGGTAAATAAATTAAACATTTTTTTTATATTTACTCCATAAGTCACCTTATATTTATGAACACTCAAAAAATGTGTTATATTTAGGTGAAGCTTATGGGCCAAATACCATGGGCCAAATTATTATTAATACCATGCAAAAAAACATTACACAAATTTCCCACCATTTTTCAAACGTTCTCAATATGATATTTTCATGAAGAGGTTAAGGTATTGATGTTGGATTAGTTGTTTGAAAAATATGTTTCTTAGTTTGTCGTAACGATCTGTAGGGGTTGGGCCACTGCACCATATTGTCCTAAAAGGCGGAGATTGTGCACCAAAAAGGAAATTAATCCACATGTTAAACGCTGTTAAAAAATGCAATACGTATGAAGGTAGTGAATTAAGAAATTTAGATTAGGAGAGACGTAATTAAATTTATTATTTAATTGAAGATTTCAATTAAAAATATATATATATATATATATATATATATTATATATAATATATATATATAATATATATATATATATATATATATATATAGATAATATATATATAATGATTGGAAGGCTTCTGACAACGATCACTTCTTTCCATTAGATCCCCTCTAGGGCTTTGGTATACCTACTACTTTATTATATTATATAGTTGGGGCTTGCTACTTGTTGGCGTGTTGGGGTAAACAAACTTGATATGTATTTTTGATCTCGCAATTGGAGTCTATGGAATAAAAAAGAAATTTGATAGCTTGACAAAAGTGGTAGAGAAAAGATTAATCTCTCCTACCTTCACAGAACTGGTGGTCAAGATCAACACCTACAAGAAATTTTTTGTGGAATATTATAAAAACTAATAGAAGGATATAAAAGAGTGTACAGTAAGAACCTTGACAAACATGACCACTGAAACTTGCAACATTGTTTGTAGGAAGAAAAAGATATGTTTCTTTTTTCCAAACATGTATGTTAGTATATTACAATTTAATGAATATGTTTTCCTATTATCATATATGGTTTCATACTTTAACAAAACATTCGCCAAGACTTCACAATGTTTTATTATTCAGTGAAAGATTTGCCAAGAGCTTACAAGATTTTATAATTCATTGAAAGATTCGCCATGACTTTACAAGATAATATAATCTGGTGACAGATTCACCAAAAAAATTATATATACATATTATATTATTGATAAAATCGCCTCCCATTTTTCTTATGTATCATGGGGATTCTTCCATTTATTATACATATAAATTTAGGGTGGTTCTTAAAATTTTCCCTTGCCCCCTCCCACGTTTATCTGCTTTTACAAGCTCTCTCGGTAAAATTGAAGCAGAGTACCACTATGACATGACCTGACCTCCTAGATCTATTTAAGGAAGCAGGGCCTACAAACTAACCACCAACTCACAACTCACAACATCGATTAGAGCTACAAGAGACTTAGGGTCCAAATAACCACCCCAAGTGACCAAACTCTAAGTTAGGGCTCCTTTTCATTGACCTAGGCTCCCAATCACACGCATGACAAGGCCTAGGTGTGGTTGAAGGCCTCTGACTGCATGCACAACATTACCTGAGTGCGGTTGTAGCCAAAACTTTCTAGTTCAAAGGGTGTGGTCCCGAGATCTGAGCCACAATTCCAGGCCAACCTCCAGACCACTACCCAGAAATACCTGAGACTTCTCAGAATGATAAATGACATAATGAAAAGGCTAAACATACAAACTTGAGTTAGAAACTTAACTTAGACTAACCAGAACAAACTAGACATTTCGTCAAACAAATGGTAAACATGTAAACTACTAGTCATGAATGCATATCTAAACGTAAATCTTTGTTCTCTAGCTCTGAATCATCGAGAAGGTCTAATTCCCTCTCAAGTAGATGCAACCACACTTGTTAGCCCTTTCATTCATTAACTTATCAAGTATAACAAGAGCCATAACTATGACATATTATAGAACCATGCTTATAACCAACATATAATCAAAATGTTAACCATGATAGAATAACCATCAAAGCCACATAATAACAAGTATAAATTCTCATGAATAAAAAAAAGAAAATAGCTCTTATTAACATATGAAAAATCCAACAAAGTCAGGGACTTCCACGTACCACCCGACCATAGATTGAGTTGAACCAAATCTTTCTTTTATCCAATCACCCCCGTGCCATATTCCAAGCAGGAATGTGGTATCTCATGGGATAAACCAAGACATAAACAACTAATTGATTCCAAAGGTTTAACCACCTCCACCCTCAAACTATTGCAACCTCACCAAAATCAGTCAAGAGATCACAAAACCAAACCAAGATCAACTACCTCAAAATTCCTTCACCATACCTTGAGGAATTTCCCTATCTTCAACCAGTGACCTGTCGAGGGCTTCCCGAAGAAAACCATCTCCACCCCCAACCCTTGGGAATTTTCTTGAGACTCCCTTACCCGGTTCCAAAACCTTTTGGTAATCCAAATCTTAACCAATAAATGAATTCCATCACACCATGGCTATCTTGGAAATGGCAAGCCAATGTTGAAGCCACTGTCAAACCTGGAAAAATCCACGCCAATGAAAACAAATGGACAAACGCATGTACCATGCATTCACACCTCAGCTAGGAAATCACATACGCAACCTATTACCTATAAAATATTCCTATTAAAGTTGTTGATCCAACCTTCTCCTTGCTCCCTTTGCTTTTCCTTGCTTGCTCTTGCTTTTCATTTTCCTTCCTTTGATTACTTTCTTTCTTTCTCCTCTCAGTGCTCTTTCTCTCTCATAAACTAATTCCAAAGCCAAACTGACAAAAAATTGTGAATTTATCCTCAAAAGCCTTTTTATCATTAAGACTTTATTTTCTTCATTTTCCTTCTAATTTCTCTCGTAGAAAAATGTGTCTCTTCACCTTTCTTCTCTCCTATTTTCCTTCATTTCATAAATAAAATTCTAGTTAATGCCTCTTTTCCTTTTCCAATTTCCTTAACCATAAACAAACCAAAAGTGATGCCCACTATAGTGCTTTTCCTAACGTTCAACTTGGAATACGTGTCCCATGACCTTGGCCTTATTTTTCGTTTATTAACCTTTATTACATGAAATTTTAACCTGGGGCTCTTATAACCCTGATATTCAATTTTTGGAAATCCTAAATGTGCTCTGCCATTGAACCCATTTGTTTGAGATTTATCAATTAGCTAAATAAGGTGTTGCTCTTTGTATCCTCATAATGTGTTATCACTTCCTACGTAAAAATTGACCAAGTAGAATTACGAGAACAAAGTCATCGATACCACATAAACTGATTGGGTTCGAAATATAAATATGCAATGCATACATTTTGTGTGTGTTGCAGATTATGTAGATTAAAATATTGCTCCATCTGTAATGTCCATGTTACCGGATCTTTGCCATCAAAATTCCTTATATCGATCTTTGGAATGTGATTGATCTTCAATCCAAAGTTAGAGTCTCTAAAATCATGATTAATATTCTTTTTTTTTCTCATCATGAGTTTCATGGAATACCTTTTTGCCATTATGAAGCATTATTTTTAGCAACTTTTTCAAACCTTCCTTCAAACCTTCCATGCCTGCTTTTAATCCATCCTCAAACCCTCCATGTCTTCTTTGGCCCATCCTTCAAAACTTACATGTTTTCTTTTAAACCATTGTTCAAACATCCATCTTAGCTTCCATTTCATTTTTAGTTACTCTTTGTAAGAGTGAAATTTGTTGCACTGGGTCACGTAATTTTGATATATCATGTTGCATTTCTTCCTCTTCTTCTTGTGTCATAGTAGAGATTTTTGGTTTCTTACTAGGAGTATCCAATTTTTTTTCAAGGCATATTGGAACCAAATAATAATATATGTGCTTTACTAGGCCCTTTGAATTACTTCAGACTGATTTTTCAAACAAAACTTATGCAAATTCAAAAAAGTACACACGTTTTTGTTCTTGCTTTTTGGATCTTGATATTGAAACTGTTGCATCTCTAAAATGTCGGCCTCCCAAGGTCTGAAATTTGGTCTTTTGGTAGCACTCTAAGTTTTCTTTTCAATTCCAAAAGTCATACCAATATGGATTGTTCAATATAAATTTATGCTAAATCTCCCACAATGACTAGATTATCGACTAGCTTAGTAGAGAAAACTTGTATGGAGTGTCGCGTGTCAATGTTTTAACCTTCAACCCTAAATTGATACAAGAGAAATTACAGTCCGTGAAATTTCAGTCACATTATACATAATTCAAATCCAATGCTTGAGAAGAAAGTTATGATAATTTTCCCCATATGACCTATTTGAGACTGAATTTTGGAGCATGCAAAAGCCATAATTTCTTCAGCCCATATATCAGAAAATATAGAGAACCAAGATCTGAAATTTCTACACTAATTTCACCGAGATTTCATCTCCATGTGGTTGTAATTTCAACTTCTAAAGCTTCATAGGAAAAAAAAAATTATAGTGAAAATTCCAAAATGGCCCGTATGAAGCAGCGAAAACCTAAAATCCAAAGCTCTGATACCAAATGTTATACAACTAGATCACAAAACAAAAGAAAAGATAGATCAATGACTTGAGAATTAGCCTATTTGAGGATACAACCTCCTTTACACCACATAAATGAAAAGTTCTTGGATGATACAAATGACAAGACCTCCTTGGTATATATAGGACTCTAAGGGCCCACAATATAATCAAAGCCTACATAACAATAATAATGTAAAGGAACAAAAACAATAATAGTGGGATTCTATGACCCACAACAATAATAATATGGGGGCTACATGGGCACAAAAATGAGAATAGGGGCAACATAAACAATAACAATAAGGGGGCTACACTAATAATAAAAATAAGGAGGATAAACTAGTATTATAGGGACCTAACACATTATGTGGTGGGTTGTCTCAATGTCACCAAAATCACTTAAAACTTGCATTTGGACTCATCCACACCCACATGAAAGTTTCCAACTCAGGTCTTTATGTTAATACAAACTCAATCGCTTTATTACATGTTAGTATACTACATTGTCATTAGCAACTAACTAACCATTTTATTATGTTCTTATCATGTTAAATATATAACTTTAAAACATAAAATATTATTCGTAATTTCAAAGAATCCTAATGGGGATTTGCATCTACACACCAAGGTCTTGCACCATTCACGTAATAGGTATTGGAGAGTGCCAATAAATTGATTTATTCACTAGTGGATTTAATTAAGATGCAAAAAACCTAAAGGTAGAAGAACAAAAAGCGGGTTGTTGTCGTATGGCAGAGTTCCTTCGCATGTGGTGGTTGGATGGGCATATGAGAGTAGTGACTTATCTTCTTATCCACTCTCTTTCAACGCTGCCAACATTTACCAAAGAATTCACTATGGTAGATCTCGTCACACTTAACTGAAAATGAGCAGCAGAAGAAGTATTGAATTTTCTGTGAAGATAGGCAACAAAAAAAAACCTGGATGATTTGCAAGCGAGCACATGCATGCCTTTGGAGAAGAATAAATTCCTTTCAAGGGTCGCATGTAGCTCAAGCCTGCAATGTTTTGCTAGGTAAAACTGATCTGGACAAGAAGGCTAAATTAAGAGATTTAGGTGAAAGAGAAGATGAAAATTTTGGCGAGGAGAGTGATTTCAGATATGAGTTGAAAATTTCAAATTTCATTTTCGCGCTCTTAATTTGAAAACATGGATTGGATAACAGTATGATGCATGATGAATCTTTGAGAGGACAGGGTCTGAGGGTATAGTGACCTAGGGTTTCTGCAGAACCTGCAACGACAGACCTGAGTAGACTTCTGTAATACTGTCATACCACCAGCAATACGAACGGCAGCACATGACAAGAAGCAGCATGAGCAACATGAATACCCCCTAGGGGGAGGAAGCTACGCCTCCCCCCAACGCAAATGATTCTCCCCTGAGGCATGAGGAAGGAACTAGTTCAGCTGATCAAAATGGAGACAGAAAGAAGATGGATCCACAAGATGCCAAGGCGAACAACAGGGAGAGCCCCCAGGTCACCTCCAACACTTGTAGACCGGTCGTTGCTAAACGCCTGAAAATACAGCTCCCAAGTCATCAGATTAATGCTCAGATCCAGTACATGAGAGATCATGCATTGATAGGCAAATTCATAGGTATGTGGCCAATAGAGAAAGCGCTGCATGGCTAGATAGCAGCAAAGTCGAAGCCGAAAGGACACATAACACTGCAACTAGGACCTAAAGGGTTCTTCACGACCATCTTTAACTGCTTGGAGGACCGAAATAGAGTACTAGATGGCGGCCCCTATTTTTTCAATGCAACTAGCCTATATTTGAGGGGATGGGTGGAGCGATTTAATCCAAACAAAGAAGATCTCAGCTGGGCGCCATTCTGGATCCGTCTCTACTCACTCCCAATGGAATATTGGGATGAAGAGACATTACAAACCATAGGAAATGGTCTCGGTGAATTTGTCAAAATGACAGAGGAAACAAAACTCCAAAGATATACCTCCTTCGCCCGCATTTGCGTTTATATGCACCTTATCAAGGCACTTCTGGATGCAGTAAGTATTTTTCATGACGATGTTGAATGGGTTCAGTTAATTGATTATGAACATGTGTCGTTCAGATGCAGGAGATGCCATGCACTAGGTCACCTGTTTCGGGACTGTCCTCTGAACCAGAAACCCTCGAATACCACTGCCTCTGAGGAGCCGAATCTGACTGGCTTCACTAAAGTTGCCAATCGTAGGAAAAATCATAAGAAACCTGCTACAATCCCTAAGAAGCCTAAAGCCACTTCATCAAAACCCTCTACGAGCAATAGTTTTGAAGTGCTAGCCCGACAAGAAATACACAACCTTGAGCCCCTTGTCCCACCTGAGAAGGATCCCATGATGAACAAACAACCCTTCACATTCTGATCCCAAAAAAATCCCAGAAAAACCATCACCCACAGATTCTTCCTCCACGGCTATGCGCACAGTCCCAACCTGGTAGTCGCAAGGAATGGAGGTAGACAACTTGCAGCCTGACCTTTCCAGGGCAACAGAAACAACAAAAGACATAAGTGACACACAACATATGGAAGAAGAACCAAAAAGCATAGACATTGGGGATTTGGACATTCTTGGTCTAGAGCAGGCATGCAAAACAAAAAATTATGATAAAATCCTAGAGTGACAGTTGGAGAATCTAGAAGTAATTCTCTCCAGAGCTCAAAGGCAAAAATCCCTAGGTATTCAAACTGGAGGCCTGTGGGATGGGAAAAGCATAATCAAAGATAACAAAAAGAGAGGGAGGAAAACAGATCTTCAACACACCATCCGCATAGGGGAAACACTAGTGGAGTCAGGCAGATACTCCAAGCTCACAAAGTATTACAACTCTCTCTCCAACCTTCCATCATGAATCTAATCTCATGGAACATCAGGGGGCTCAATAGCCCTGGGAAATGCAGACTGATTAAGAACATGATAAAGCAAGAGAAACCCCAAATTCTCTTTCTACAGGAAACTAAATGCAACTCCATCTCTCTAGATCAAATTGCTGCAAAAGTTTGGCTAGGTAGTACAGCAGCAGCCGTAGATGCCTCTGGTGCTTCAGGAGGTTTGGCAATCATCTGGGATGCACACACCATCAAGCTCAACAACATTCATGCAAACAAGCATTTCCTTCAAGCTACTTTCCACATTACAGGCACCAGTATACATGGTCACGTAACCAATGTATATTTTCCCCAGGAAGGTATGCATATGGTAGAACTTCTGAATACCCTTTCCTCAATCAATACTGATAGGTCTCATCTGCTCTAGATCACTGGGGGCGACTTCAACATGATAACCAAGATGGAAGAAAAGTGAGGAGGAAGGAATAAGCTGGATAAGGAAAGTAACAATCTAAAAGATTACATTCAAAGCAATTGGCTTATTGACTTGCCATTCAACAATGGCCTTTTTACCTGGAATAACAAAAGAGCTGGTTCGCACCAAATTGCGTCTCGCCTGGACAGATTCCTAATCTCTGACAATGCAATCCACTTAGGGGGAGACCTTTCAGGTTCAATCCTGCCGCTGACAGGATCAGACCATTGGCCAATTTCTCTCCAGTGGTCTCGACTAGGCAATGCTACCCATAGGCCGTTTCGTTTCGAGGCTTTTTGGATGACACATCTGGATTTTGTCAATCTGGTAAATTCGTAATGGATCAACTTCTCTTCGCCAAATGGTACAAACATGTTCAAATTTCAGCAGAAGCTTAAATACCTCAAGAGTAAAATTAAACAATGGAACCATTCTTCATTTGGTAACATTTTCCAGGCTCAGACTGCTCTAGATCAAGAGATGAAACAGTTGCAACAACGGATCATCACAGAGGGAAGATCAGAGGAACTTTCGGAACAGGAAAAGTCTCTTGAAACTCAGATCTCAGAGAGGGCCAAACAAGAAGAAACGCTCTGGAGGCAAAAATCGAGAATCAAGTGGCTAAAGGAAGGGGAAAAAATACAAATTTTTTTCACTGTTCCACTATTCAACGCCGAATGAATAACAATATTACTCACATCCAAAATGAGCAGGGGGTAAAAGTGGAAAAACATGAAGAAATCGAGCTCGAACTTCTCAACTACTTTAAGCAAGCTCATCAAGAACCACAGGTGGATAGAATGCAAGCTATAGGAAAAATCACAGAGAACATCCCCAAACTCGTCACAGAAGAGCACAACCAGCTCTTACTCAGGCCGGTTGACTTACAGGAAGTGGAAAATGCAGTTCATCAACTGAAAGAAGGCAAGGCGCCGGGGTCAGACGGATTGACCTCCAACTTTTTCCATAATTTATGGGAGCTTCTGGCTATGAATGCCACATTCATAGCCCTTATCCCAAAGGAAGCTCATTCTAACACCCCTGACAAATTTCAGCCCATTGCCCTGTGCAATGTCATCTACAAGATAGTTTCCAAAATCATAGCCTCAAGACTCAAATCGCTGCTACCACTTCTCATTTCGCCGGAGCAGTTAGGATATGTAGAAGGCAAGCAGATTACAGATGGCATTATCCTCACTCACGAAATCATCCACTCCCTGAAGCACTCCAGGAAATTAGGTATGCTACTTAAAATCGACCTCTCAAAAGCCTTTGACAGTTTAAGTTGGATGTATATTCATAAGACCCTATTTGCCTTTGGTTTCTCCCCAACTTGGATTCGCTGGGTCATGAGTCTCATCTCTTCCTCTTTTTTCTCAATTTTAATCAATGATATCCCCTCATCTCCTTTCCAGCCTTCTTGGGGTATCAGACAGGGGGACCCTCTTTCCCCCTTCCTCTTTGTGTTAATGGCGGAAGGTCTTGGCCAGAGTATTAAAGCTTCTCTGTTTTCCTAGAAACTAAGAGCCCTGTCATTTCCAAACACTCTAGCCTTCACCCATCAGCAATTTGTGGACGACAATATGCTTTTTGGTCACCCTTCAGTCCAAGAAGCTCGACAATTCAATTCACTATTGACGGACTTTTCGGAGGCCTCTGGCGCAAAGATAAACAAGGCCAAATCTCAAATCTTCTTTTTTCATACCCCCGATGTCACCCAAGCTTATATAGCTCGTATTCTTGGATTCTCAATTGTTGTTCTCCCTTCCAAATATCTTGGCACTCCTATGACTGACTCAGCTATGAAACACTCCTCTTGGAGAATGCTCTTAGAAAAACTGGAGGCTCGATTATCTTCCTGGACTCACAGGGCTCTCAATATGGCTAGTCGCCTTGTCTTAATCAAGGTGGTTCTGTAATCCATGCCGTTGTATCTCTTCTTGATCCTAGCTGCACCCAAATGGGTTCTCAAAGAGATCAAACGCCTATAGAGATCCTTCCTGTGGGGCAACTCTGATAAAAAACGCAAATGGGCCCTAGTCAATTGGGACACAGTTTGCCTGCCAAAGCTTACTGGTGGAATGGGTCTGCGGGATCCTTACCACAACAATATGGTTATGGGCACCTGCATCTGGTGGAAATGGCTTACTATGCCATCCACCCCTTGGGCATCCCTATGGACTGCAAAGTATGCCAACAGTCGACCCACCAAAGAATTAATCCGAATTTCAGAAGCCAACCCAAGTTCTCTAATCTGGAATGTGGCCAAGCAACACAAGCTCTTAATTCAGCAGCATAGTTTCTGGGAAGTGAAGGACGACAATACAATAAGGTTTTGGGATGACTCTTGGCAGCAGCAACCCAAACTAAAGGATTTGATCTTACCTCATCAAATCCCGGAACAGGAAATGCAAACCTATAATACTGTCAAGCACTTCTGGCTTCCTTCCACATTGCAAGGGCACAGGCAATGGTGTAGCACGGACCACATAATAATACGGGGAACAAACTTAGCTCAACAGATTCTTAGTACTGAATTAGCAAAGAGAAGAATACAATACTCAGAGGAAAAGGATATTCTTAGATGGGGCTATGAAGAAAAAGGATCCTTCACAACTAGGGAGGCATATCACATCATCATGAAGGAACACATTGTCAAGGACCCTCTCTGGAATAAAATATGGGACCCCAAGATTTGGCCGAAAGTCTCGACCTTTCTTTGGCTCTTATGTCACAATAAAATCCTTACTTGGGACAATCTCAGGAAGAGGAGCTTCCAAGGCCCCTCCATCTGTCCCAACTGCAAGCAAGAAGAGGAAACCACTCAGCATCTTATGAACTTTTGTCCATTAGCGCACAAGATCTGGGAAAAGGTCAGCTTTAGATGCCAAAAGGATTGAAGGACACAAGGAGATATAGTTTCCATTGTTCGCAATTGGGCAAGGAACCCATTCAAGAGCAAGCTGTTAAACTCCTTATGGAAGCTTATACTGGGTTTTCTCATGTGGACACTATGGAAGGAAAGAAACTAGCGAATCTTCAAGGACCAATCTATGCCATTGGAATCTTTATGGAATACAGTATGTCAAAATATCAGGGAAACACTACTTCTTCAAACATGGTCTGAGGAAGACTTTCCCTCTCTCCCATTGGAACAAACCATATGGACAAATTGGAATCTACAGTGGAACCAAGAAATGATAATCAACAGAAAAACTCAAGAAAGAAGAGGACACTAGATAAGTGGATTCCTCCTCCCTGTCACATGTTCTAGCTAAACTTTGATGGAGCCTCGAAAAGAAATCCAGGAAAGGCTGGATTTGGAGGAATATTCAGAGATCATAAGGGAACTCCTATTCTAACCTACTTAGACTCAACTGGATGGGACACCAACAACTCGGCAGAGTTAGAAGGATTATGACAGGGACTCATTATAGCCCAAAAACAGGGTATATTCCTGCTTGTTATAGAGGGAGATTTGCAAATTCTCATAAATATGGTCACCAAAATGCTTTAGGGAACAACCTCAAGTAAGGTGAGCAACAGTTGGAGAATGGAGAGTCGACTAAAGCTTATCGAAATCTGGCTCTCCTCCCACAAAGCGATCAATCTCAAGCACATACGATGGGAGGGAAACAAATTAGCTGACCTATTGGCAAATATAGGAGTGGAAAGCGGAACAGATCTTCATACAGGTACACTCTCTACTCTAGCCACTGAACAATAGATGCTGGAATATCAGGAATTGGTAAAGAATGAAATGGCTTAGGAGGAAGAAGCGCACTTGGAGGCGAGTGATCTCCAAGAACATTAATGGCCACCCAATGAACCGTCGGCGATCGCAGAATGGGGAAACCAAAGGGCAAGGCCTTTACATATAGCAATATGCAATATGCAATTGCGATCAAATCGCATCGCAATATCGCATTGGCAGAGACCAAGGGGTAGAGCCTTTACATATAGCAATATGCAATTGCGATCAGATCGCATCGCAATATCGCATCGGCGGAATCCAAGGGGCAGAGCCTTTAAATATAGCAATATGTGATTGCAATTAGATCCCATCGCAATATCGCATCGAAGAAAACCAAGGGGCGGAGCCTTTACATATAGCAATATGTGATTGCGATCAGATCGCATCGCAATATCGCATCGGCGAAAACCAAGGGGTGGAGCCTTTACATATAGCAATATGCGATTGCGATCGGATCGCATCGCAATATCGCATCGGCAGAAACCAAGGGGCGGAGCCTTTACACCTTCTTATGCACGATGTGATGTTGTGGACCTGACGGTATTCTAAATATTATTTGATAACATTTGTTTTTGCTGTTTGTATGATTGACCAGCGGGTCTGTCGTTTTGTTGTCGCTTCTGGTGGTGCTGTGTTGAATCTTCTTGGGGGTTTTGCTTCAAAACATGGATCTGAGTCCTATGTATGGGTTTCCTTTGGTGATAGTCCTGGGATATATGATTGGTCTTTTGTCATGTCAAACTGGTTTCCCTAATCTGGGGCAGTTTAGACCTTCTTGATGAACTCTAGCAACAGCGGTTGAGGCGGGGCCTCGGTGTAATTATATTCTTGTTTTTATTAATAGAATTAGCCTTACATAGAAAAAAAAAGCAGTATGATGCATGATGTGCATCATTAACATGGACTTCGGTGAAATGGGGTAGACAGAAGTTATCGGATAGAGGATGGGTTACCGGAGGCTGCATAGGTTCCCATATCGAGGTTGGGAAAGGATCACTAAGGGTGGAAAAGACAAGGTTTTCATATGATCGCAAAAGTGAAAAATAAGCGGGTAGGATTTCTAGAAAGTCACCTTATATAT
>APFE031060315.1:75935-117258 GCA_000404065.3 Pinus taeda | reverse complement strand
AATCACAGGCCAAACCTAGAAAATTGCCAGGTTGTAGCTAGAAACTAGGGTTTGTGCAAAAATGAGGATTTTGGAGAACCTGAGTGTTGGGAAGTGTATGATATGGTACTTTAAGGATAGGGGAAGGTGTATGAACATCAGGGAACAAGTTTTGCCATTGATCTGACCATCCAAGAGAAATTGGCTTCAAAACCCTAGGAGAGGGAAATGAACTTGCCAAGGCACAACTGAAGCATGAACAAGATGTAAAATGACTCTATGGAACCTGACATGATGATGACAACCCTCTGAATGATAATAGACTCAGCTAAATGATGACATAGACCGCCATTTGGACAACTTTAGGCAAGGAGTGAAAGCAAACCCTAGACCTAATGCCTAGTGACACAAATTTTGCTTGAAAACTCTTTGAAATGACAAATTTTGACCCTTGACACTTCAAAATCACTTTGTAAGAGCACATTTGATCACTGGAGGAAGGCTGGAAAGACTGACACTAACATGTTCAAAGTTTCAAACTTCAGTATATAGTAGTATATAGTAATACTAATATTAATATACTAGTTTATTTTGCTTTCAATTTATATTCTAGAATGATGAATGATGAATTTAATTGTTAAATCAATGTAGATTGTAGAATGATGAATGATATGGATCAATGTATTTGAATATTCCATTATTGAATCTCATGGTAGGGATGAATGATGAGTATGTCTTATGAATGATGTATGTATCAAAATGCATGATGAGGGTGGATCAATGTATGTCATCATTTAATTCAATTATGAATTTAAATTTTGTGTGGATCAAATTTTAATGTATTACTATTAGTCTACTTATGCTTTCATTATTGAAATTTGAATATGAACTTGAATTATATATATATATAATTAAAAATTATGTACCCTGACGCCCCTCTGCACCGCCAAAATTTCCCTAAAATTTGAGGGTATGCTCCCACACGTCCTCCCTGTGCATTTTTCCACACTGGATCTTTGGTGGAACATTGTGTTAAACAACTAGCAGTTTGAGTGTTGCATCCTCATATTTGATTGCAGTGCAACTAACATGCAGTGACTTGGTAAATCTAGAAAAAAGTGGGTTTTACTGTTTATTTGTTTAATCTAATCGTACCAAGGTTGATAGATAATTGACCTGAGCTTCAACTCCTTCAAGTGAAACAGAATGGATCTGTTATCGATCTGATTAGTAGGGTTGCAAAGGTTCGTGCAACCTGCTAGGATGGGCACACATAGGTTAAGGGCCTACAATCACCTCAGCCTGAACCCCCGCTCTTTAGGTCCAACTCCCTTCTAAAAGGTGAAGAGAGGATTCCCTCTCAATGACCTCAACCACTACAAGTAAGACTAGTGCCTTAAATGGGGTCAAAGAAGAGGCGGAGTTAATTATGGGGGCTCTCCTATTGATTTCTGTTTGTAAATCTGCAGCAAAAAATTAAAACCAACAAAACACTGCACCAAACAATGTTAAATGTGGCGTATAAGTACTTGAAAATTATGTAGAAAATAATATGCTAACTAGCTATGAAGATATTTTTAAGTTTGGGTTACTGGTTAGAGGAATTATAGAGCAAGTGAGCTGTTGCCTTGTAACTGTAGTCTGCAGAATCTGTAGTAAATTACAGTGAGGCCAACCTGTTTCCCTTTAACTGACCACCTAGTGAGTTCCAAAACACTCCTAGATCACACATCTAGGGGTGGGGATGTTGGAAGGTGTTATGTGGCTCTTAAAAGCGAAGCCTTGGATAGTAGAAAATATCAATTTCCACCTCTCTGGAAATTGTATTTATGTGATCTTGGGATCAAGTCCCACTGCATACTATGCCCAAAAAATTTACAGCAAAAGATTTGAAATAGAAACAACTGAAAAAGCAAAGATTTTTGACTCTAAATTGATAAATCAGCAATGTAAATTAATATGAGCCTTAACTGCAAGATTCCAAAAGTTACTTGGTATGTGCAGGGAATCTTGAAAATATTTGCAGATTTTTTTTTATAACAGCTACTAAAATAATCAGATATGTAAGAAAACAATTGATACAGGAGGTGAAGGATGCACAAAAATAGCCCAAATTAAGTGTATCACAACCTTGGCAAAAATATTCTTCAATTTAAACAATCCAAGGTAAATTAACTTGCTATTTAGAGATAAAACTTGGAAAACTAGCAACTAAAATGTCCTACACTAAAATAGAAAATGATTTTTTTTGAAATAGATGATTGCTGGAAATTCTTACTTTATGCCCCAATAAATTACCTCGAGTTGGGTTGTGAAACACACTACTCTCTAGGTTGGTTTTTGCACTTAAACAGGGGAGTGAGATTGGTCTACAAGAGAATTTGTCCCCACTTGTGACTTAAGGTACTCTCCACTTTTTGAACCCAATTTGGAGCGACCCTAGCATGGCGTTCTTCGGCCTTCAGTTCAAGTTTACACTGAAATGCAAGCTCCCTTCTTGGTTGAAGCTCCTTTCTGGAATGGTTCAATCCTTGTTGGAATGACCCACCTGCAACAAAAGAACAAAGCAGGATTTCTCCTTAGTTTGCCCCCTCCATTGGGCTATGCAGCCCCTCAATGGCTTGATCGTCTAGCTTTTGTGCAATCTTACTAAATGGAAAATAACCTAGATCAAAACGATTCAACAATTAACCAAGAGAAAAGGAGGTAGTAAGAGCCAACCCACAAATGCAAGAAAATTACACAAGTTTACAAATGAATTCTTTAATTAATGGCATTGATCTCACAAGACAACACCAACCTTTGCTAGAGAGGAGGCAAGCCTTTTATAAAAAAAAAAACTTACAGACAGATAACGGCTAGTTAGACTTCGCCTTTAGAAAACATTTTTTTTCTTTTTTTTTTTTCTTTTTCTCTAGTCATCCACATGTCATAGACTTAGTATTTTTCATAAAATATTACATTATAACACTTAGTTTGTCCACTAAGGGGTTGAATTAATCCATAATGCCCAAGCTGGTCCAATGTTTCCTTTGCTTGTGGCCTAGCATAGTCAAAGATGAAGAATAGTACACTTTGGAAGTTGATCATCGCACTCTAACATCTCCCCGAAAGTTCAACTTGTCCTCGACAATTCGCTTTGCTAGGGAAGGAACTTGACTTGGTCCTTGACATGACCTTTTGACTTCATAATGGCTAGTTTATTATCCCCCTCATCTTCTTTGGTCCAAGGTACATCTAACATCTAGCTTGACCCTTTTTTCCTAGTAAACTTTGATTTGACCACCTTTGACTGAGATCTCCAATGTCTTGATAAATCTTGCATTTTCGACACATGGGTTTCTGTAGCCTACGCCTACCTTGATCTAAACTAGGCCTTGCTCCAAATGTCCACATCCTACCTAGCGTTGCACATCATCAATGCCTTGTCCACATCATCATGCCCTTGCGCTGGTTCTTTAATGCCCTAAGGAATCTGAGGATTGCTTTTGATGTTATGCACTAACCTTGTTTTTCCTCCTAGAAACTTTAGTACCTCTTTGACCACTTTTGATCAGCTGTAACTTGTCACCGTCTTCATTGTTTGGAGATTTTTTACGTGGCATGTCATCCTCTGATTATGCTGGACAAAATGAGACCAAGTTGACCTTTTGACTTTCTGGACCACTTGATATGGGAAATGTGAAAAGTTAGTTTGTGTCCGACTGTTGTGTATGGAAACTTTTTGAAAACTTTTCGAGGGATACTGCACCAAAGCCAAGGTCACCTCTGGACTCTATAGATGTTGAAGAAAACGTAACTAGGTTTGGTTTTCATTATGACTTGTAATTATAATATTATGAAGAAAATTATTATTCCTTGCATCATGGGTTTCATGAGCAAGATGAGATTATTATAGGTCAAAGACGACTTCTTGATGTATTTAGGTTTTTATGTTTCATCATAAGTATTATAATAGTCATAAGATCAAAGGTTTACACTTGAAGGACAATTGTCACTAGCCTCATTGAAGTTTGCTCTACAAAAATGCTATAATCTCCTTGATGATATGTCAGCGTAAATGCAAGGCACTCCTGTCGGCTCAAGGTGCTATCGTTGACCCATATATATAAGGTGTGATGTGAAGTCTAAAGGACAAGTTTCAGATCATCTATTACAGTGAACAAAGATCGTATAAATACACACAGATATCTCGGTGAAGTGATCAAGGGTAATATTATAACTCTCAGAAGTTTGCATTATGGTCAATGAAGAACATAACGCATACACCATGGAGGATCTCAGAAGTCCGTAATATACACACACATGCAATATCTCTAGAATCTTAGAAATTTGGAATATACGTCGAAGGTCTCTATGAAATTAATACGATTACTCTCGGAAGGTATTAAAGGGTTGTATATATATAAACATATAGTGACTGCTCTTTCTAGTATCTTGTGTATATATATGTAGTGACAGTTCTCAGTGATGACATATAAAGTGACTATACTCTCGGAAAGCTACAGTTCTCGGTGACGACATATAAAGTGACTATACTCTCGGAAGGCGACAGTTCTCGGTGATGACATATAAGGTGACTATACTCTCGGAAGGCTACAGTTCTCGATGATAGCACATGTACTACGATTACAAATCTCGGTGGTGACTACAGCTCTCGGTGGTAGATTCAGTTCTAGATGGTGGCACATCTAAACAGCGTCATAACTCAATGAGGAGTATGCAAGTCTGTCTCAATATAAACATCATAAATAAAGGAATGTGGCAGTCGAGAAAGGGAGGAATCGAAGACAGTAACTGGACAACATGGACACAGGGAAAAGCAAGGACATAGGGAGAAGAAGAGCATAAACTAAATAGAGCAGGGGATAGTGACAATTGTCTTGGAGGGAACTTGGTGTCTATCTTGTCAAGGGTCTTGGTATTCATCATCTAAACATCTATAAGAAGAGATTGAAGGGTTTTCCTTTCAAGAGAAGAGAGGTTTTTGGCATGGCAGAAAGCCAACATCTTGTGTTCTTGTTTTTATGTTTTTGGTAGCAGTTTGATGAAGTACACACATATGCACTAATAAGAAGAAGACGAAGAATAAGCTAATAAGGAAAAGTAAAAATACTCCACAAATTGTTATCGAAGGAGCGAAGAATCACACTACACACATTTGCCATAGATTCTTCAACATGGTATCAGAGGTAAGGTGACACATCAAGGAAAGGGAAAACTCAAGAACACTCATCAAGGAGAAGCATCTACAGGATTGAAGCATCAAGCCTAGAAGTCTCAATCACTTCAAGGTCAAGAAGGGTATACAATCCATGATTCATCAAGGAGATCTACAAGAAGAGCCTTATATAAAGGCACCCACAAAGAAGAGCAGATTCAAGCAGGACCTACATCAAGCCATCAAGTCTAAAAGGAGAAAGCAAAATCCATTACATCTCAAAATCTATCAAGTACATGTCCCCTTCTGAATATACATCAATGTCTTTCTGCAAGGAAAGTAATAAATTAGTAGGAACCAATAACTTTCTTGCATGGAAGAAGAGGACTGATCTACTACTCAAGGAGAATGAATTCCTAGAGCATATCAAAGGGAATATGACTATCCCTGCTAAGGAACAAACTCAAGCCTTTGCCAAGTACAATAAGGATGAGACGAGAGCTCAAAGGATTTTGATAGAATCAATCAAAGACTCTCATTCCCTATGTCTCCAAGTTTGAGACATCAAATGAAATTTATGATAAGTTAGTAGAGCTATTCTCGGTATCCACAACCGGAGAAGTAATATCTCTAAGGAAAGAATTATACAAGATGAAGATAACAAAGGAAGAAGTAGCTCCCTACTTCATGAAAAATCTTTGAAATGAGAGATCAACTTCAAGAGCTTGGGGAAGTCATGACAACTATGGTACTCAATGCTCTACCTAAGGAGTGGGGAAACTTCATGTCAAGCATATTTGCCAAGAAGGAAGCAACCACTCTCAGTGAAATGTGGTCTCTTTGCAGAATAGAGGAAACTAGACTTAAGGAAAAGGAAGACGTGGGATCAAAGGAGCAAGCATTTGCTACCATGGCCAAGAGAAAGGGTAAATTTGGTAAAATTTGGTCCGTGAAGAACAAACAACAAAGACATGTCCAAGATCCAATGCTTTGGATGCCAAGAATATGGACATTACAAAAGGAATTTTCCTAAGCTTAAGAAGGATAACAACAATAAAAGAAAGCAGGAAGAAGCTCACATAACTCAAGAGATGAAAGAAGAAGGAAAGAAGCAAAAGAAGGAAGATCCTCCGGATCTCTACTATGACTAGGTCAAACTCTTTACGTCTAGACTTCTTTCAAAGTTTGAGTAGTATAGGAGCATGTAGGAATAGAATAAAATTGCTTGGCTAGAAACATCCTCTAGAATCTAGAAGTATAATGTACATAGAGTTCTAGATACTCATGAAGATGTAGCATTTATGATAAGAACAAAAATGCACGAGTAGAAATATTTTCTAGAATATAGTAGTGTTACGAAAATTGCGATTTTTTGACTTAGCCGATATTATCGCCCAATTTTAAATTTTTTTCTTTCGAAAAAATCGTTGAAAAAATTGCGGTTTTCTGGAGAAAATCGCGATTCAAACGGAAAAAATCACGACCCTCTAGGACAACACGTTTTATAAGCAAATTAATGAGTTTTATTTCTCATTTTTAGCAGACAACGGACTTGTTTGAGCGTTGAGGAGGAGAGGAAGGCGTCTACTAGGGCAGAGGAGGAGAAAAACGGGAGATTTTAGCATCCCAAGCAAGAGAACTTCGTGTTTGGATCAAATTTCTTCGGCAAACTGTGGTTTCCAGGTATGGGCAAAAAATTTGGCCATTTTATTTTGGTTTTTTCTTGTTTTTGCTTGGGTTTCTATAACCCATTGATTATCAATGATTTTTGAGTGGATTTGATGTGTTTTGTTTTTCATTTTTGTTGCATAGAGTGGAGAGGGTTCATTTTGGTCAAAAATGCAAAAACTTGATTGTTAGATTTATTAGTTTGATTTTTTCTTGTGCTCTATTTCTTGCATCATTTTTTATTGGGTTTGAATGTGCATTTTTTCTATTATTTTTGGATTGAGTTGAGGTTTTTTTGTTTGTTTGTCAAAAATTCAATTTGTTGTGTCATGTATGTAATTTTTATTTTTATTTTTTTAACTTGCAATTTTTATTGTGCCATAGGTTCAACTTCAAACTTCATTTTACATTAAAATTCAAGAGTTCAACCAAGTTACAAACATGCCAAGGAAATTGGACCCTCTGTGGGAATTTGGTGAACTTGATAAAGGGTTTGATAGAATAAACTTGTCTTGCAAGTTGTGTGAACAACATATGTCAGAGGGGGTTTATAGATTGAAGTATCATATTGCACAAATCCTTGGACGTGATGTAGGGCCTTACACCAATACAAATGTGGAAATCATCTGAAGAGCCATTAGATCATTGGAAGAATTAGAGCAAGACAAAGTGACCAAAGCAGATCTGAAGAAGCAATTAGCAAGGAGTGTGTTAGGATGTGAATATGGAAGTGACATTGGTTCTACTTCAGCATCAATGTCTACAATCAACCCTCTAGTTACCTCATCATTTTTTGTTCTTAGAGCCACGATTGGTTCACAACCATCTATCACTTCAATGCTTAAAAAAAGGAGAAAGAACAAGATGACAAGTTGTTGGGCAAGTTTCTCTTTTGGAGTGATATTCTTTTTAATGTTGCAAGGAATAATCCATTTTTCCAGTCTGCTGTTGATGTTATTTCAATTGTTGGCCCAGGGTACAAAATCCCCTCTTATTATGACTTTAGAGACCACATTCTTCAAGATGAAAAGGTTGACTACACCAAAAGATTGGAGGAGTTTAGGGCATTATGGGGACAAACAAGATGCATTGTGATGTCAGATGATTGGACCGACCAAAAGGGGAGAACCCGTATAAACTTCTTGGTTAATTGTCCCAAGAGGACAATGTTTATGAAATCTGTTGATGCATCTTCACATATCAAAGATGCAAAATTATTATGTGATTTGTTGGATGTGTTTATTTTGGAGGTGGGTGCAGAACATGTTGTCCAAGTCATAACGGACAATGCTGCAAATTATGTTGTTGCTGACAAGATGCTTATGGAGAGGCATCCTACTTTATTTTGGACACCTTGTGCTGCACATTGTATTGATTTGATGTTGGAGGACATAGGAAAAATTTCATTTGTCAAAGATATTGTTGACTCATAAAAAAGCATGACAAAATTTATATATAATCATGCATCTATGCTTAGCTTGATGAGAAAATTTATTACAACAAGGAGTTGGTGCGTCCCGCCATTACACGGTTTGCCACCAGTTTCATATCTCTTCAATCCCTCTTGAATTCTATGTGGGATGTGAAGATAATGTTTCTTTCAGATGAGTGGCGTGCTTTGACATTTAGCCGCAAACCAAAGGGAGAGGCCATATGCAAATTAGTTTCATACTAGGAAAACTTTTGGGCGGGAGTGTAGGAGGTGTGCAACATTACTGAACCTTTGGTAAAGGTTCTTCGATTAGTTGATGGTGAGAAGCTTGCAATGGGCTATTTGTATGAGGCCATGGACAGGGCCAAAGAATCCATTCGGGCCTACTATGATGATAAGGAAGATGAGGGGTTTTAGAAACAATTTCTCCTATGAGAAGTGATTGATGAATGATGGAGCAACACACTTCATCGTCCCATTCATGCTGTAGGGATCTACTTGAACTCCGCATTTTCTTATCCATGTGGGTTCTTATTTGATGCTGAGATCATGGATGGATTCTTAACTTGTGTTCAGAGGATGGTGCAATCTTTAGCAGAACGTGCAGAAATCTCCAAAGAAATGGAGATATACAGGATGGTAGGTGGCACATTTAGCTTTAAGATGGTTGTGGTTGATAGGAAGACTAAAATGGCAGGTATTTTTTAGTTTGTTTCAAATTTCATTGTCTCTTCAAGTTCATAACTTCATACTTTGCTTCAACTTTCAAATTTCATTTCTTTCTTATGTTTATCTTATTTGTAATTTTGTTGTAGATGCATGGTGGACTCGCTATGTTCCCAGAGTACCCCATTTGCGAAAGGTTGCCATTCGAATCCTCAAACGAACATGTAGCTCCTCATGATGCGAGTGCAACTAGAGTGTATTTGAAAAATACACAACAAGAAGCACAACAAGTTAAACTTAAAACTTAAAATATTCCAAATTTCCAATTAATTTTTAGAATTCATTAAATAATAATTTTTTTATAATTATTATTTTATGATCTTTTTACAGGTTGGAGTCCCAACGACTTAATGACATGGTCTACATCTACTACAATCTTCGATTATGGGTGAGACAACTTGAGAGGATACTTGATATGGAGACCATCTCATTGGATGGGGTTGACACCACTACTACATGGAGGGTTGAGGCCGAGAGGCCTCTCATGGAGTTTGCCGATGATTGGTTAGAGCAGGAGGTAGTGGAAGGTGTAGAGGAGGAGGAGAAAAAAGAGGAGGAGGTGACACCACCTACCCAGGCTATACCCCTGCCACCAGTAGAGGACGTGGTCTTCCTCCTGTAGCTCCTAGTTCTTCAGCTTTTAGAGCACAACAGAGTCCACTCCCAACTCCACTAGCATATAGAGGGAAAGGGAAAGCTATTGCATTTTATCGCAAGAGGGGCAAAGGAAATTGGTAGTATTAGTTATTTGGTTCATTTCATTGTATATGACATTATGACTCGTGATATGAGATGCATTATTATATTTTTTGTTGATATTTTGAGGCTGAGTTGGGACTCAGGAGTCAGGACATGATTCATTATTAGCACTAGAAATGATATTACACATCTTATATATTAGTTTTTTTTATCATATTTATGTGTCAATGTATTTATTTTATGTTGTAGATGTTTTAGATATTAAAAAAATGAATATTTTTGTATTTTACGATTTTTTTTGTTTGATTTTTTCTCCTCGCCGATTTAATCCCGAAAGCGATTTTCGCAACATTGGAATATAGGAGCATGATAGATATAGCTCAAGATATAGCATGAAGAAGAAGCATACCTAGTATAGGACCTCATCCACGATGAAAGAATAATTGATCATGATTAAGAATCTTAGAAGACCTCCATCATCAAAGGAACATAAACATTTGCAAGGCAAGGATCTTTAAGATCATATTATGGAATCTTCAAAAGAAGGTTCATGAACCAAGGCAGATGTCTCATTGGGAATCCCATTCATGGGATTCAAGAAAAGGATGATATGCAAGCAAGCTAAGATGAAGCAAGAAGGGCCACACCAAAGGATGATCAAAGGAGAATCAAGATGAGGAATGTATGCATTAAAGTTTAGTCTTGTTGTCATTTGTATATTATTGAGTCATGGGTATAGTTCTATAACATGATCAAGCATGAAAGAATCTCTTTCACCAAGGACATGATCGAAGGCATGCACTACAATGTGATGAAGGTCAACAAAAGAATATACTCACATAAGAAAGCATAAGATTGCTGAGTAAGAAGCAAGAAGAAATGCTGACAAGTCTAGAAAGAAAGCAATGAAGGAATGCTCTCACAAGAAGCATTAGATGGTTGGCCTATCTATTCAGGACATGATTCACTGTTAGCACTATAAATGATATTACACATCTTAAATATTAGTTCTTTTATCATATTTATGTGTCAATGTATTTATTTGATGTTGTAGATGCTTTAGATATTAAAAAATGAATATTTTTGTATTTTACGAGATTTTTTTTTTTTTTTTTTTTGTTATTTATTTTTCTATTGTTTATTTACCGATTTAATCTCGATCGTGATTTTCGCAACATTGAAATATAGGAGCATGATAGATA
This sequence comes from Pinus taeda, assembly GCA_000404065.3. Lineage (NCBI taxonomy): Eukaryota > Viridiplantae > Streptophyta > Pinopsida > Pinales > Pinaceae > Pinus > Pinus taeda. The sequence goes on along the minus strand of APFE031060315.1, from coordinate 106,391 downwards.
TAGCTCATGATATAGCATGAAGAAGAAGCATACCTAGTATAGGACCTCATCCACGATGAAATAATAACTGATCATGATTAAGAATCTTAGAAGACCTCCATCATCAAAGGAAAATAAACATTTGCAAGGCAAGGATCTTTAAGATCCTATTATGGAATCTTCAAAAGAAGGTTCATGAACCAAGGCAGATGTCTCATTGGGAATCCCATTCATGGGATTCAAGAAAAGGATGATATACAGGCAAGCTAAGATGAAGCAAGAAGGGCCACACCAAAGGATGATCAAAGGAGAATTAAGATGAGGAATGTATGCATTAAAGTTTAGTCATGTTGTCATTTGTATATTATTGAGTCATGGGTATAGTTCTATAACATGATCAAGCATGAAAGAATCTCTTTCACCAAGGACATGCTCGAAGGCATGCACTACAATGTGATGAAGGTCAACAAAAGAATACACTTACATAAGAAAGCATAAGATCGCTGACTAAGAAGCAATAAGAAATGCTGACAAGTCCAGAAAGAAAGCAATGAAGGAATGCTCTCACAAGAAGCATTAGATGGTTGGCCTATCTATCTGAGAAGAAGCAAATGAAGAAAGAGATCAAGCATGTGAAGAACACTATGATCACCAAGAATCACTATCTAACAAAATGCCTTGGAAGATATCTCCTGAAAGAAGGTAGAACAACTCTGATAAAGGAAGAAAGGACCCTTGACACCTTTGAAGGCCTTGGAGATACAAAAGGTGCAGATAATTGATTCTACTCTATAGAGATGTCGTGATGAAGAAGCCGTCCAACAAAAGAAAAAGCAATGTTGAAGCAATATCAGGATGAAGTCATGATGGGCTACTAGGTCAAAGCATGTATCCTAGCAAGTACTATGAAGCATCCATGAGGAGAGTATTCCGAAGCATGGATAAGATGACAAAGGAGTAGCCAAGATGACAAGAAAAACCTGATAGTCACTTTCCACGAAGAAATGACATGACAAACCAAGAAGGAAAGTGATCGATGGATGGTGCCCTATCGAGAAGAAGTTCGAACAAAGGCTTCATGACATCAAGAAAGGAAGGAGATCAAGCAGCTGATGGACCCACGAAGAAGAAATTGCTGATGAAGGAAAGAGTTCGCAGTTAAGAGGGAGCTCTGACAGGTCCTTGATCAAGAGGGAGTTTTGAATCACCCCTGATTACAAAGGTGTGACAATTTTGTTTTCCATTTCACGGGTCATGCACTAGACTAGGACTAACATCCGTAAGTCTAGATGAAGGCCATGAATGGAAAAGTAGACACAAGATAGACACAACATTCTTGTCGTCACTTGGGAAGAAAGAATGGGAGGATTGGGTAATCATCTGGCATCCAATACTCTTTGAGGATGTATAGGGCATCCAGGATAAGAGTAGGCAAGAGGACCGATATTCTTTGAGCACTGGGAACCCAACACAAGAATAGTCCTAGAAGGTCATACTCAGTGAACACCCGGGTGGGTATGTACCTTGAGAGACAATGATGAAGGTGTATCATTTGTCTCACCAACATTGTGCTCTGATCTATTGAGAGATAGAGCTGTTAGTCAAGGCCTTACTATGTGACAATGTTGGTTATAATGATGCTATACAGATGGATTACTAGTCTGACTCTTCTTATGAGATCTCTTTAGTATTGAGAATGGCCTTGTACCATTTAATCAATACCTCCCTAGTTAAGAGGGAGTGTTGAAGAAAATGTAACTAGGTTCAGTTTTCATTATGACTTGTAATTATAATACTATGAAGAAAATTATTATTCCTTGCATCATGGGTTTCATGAACAAGATGAGATTACCATAGGTCGAAGACTAATTGATGTCTTTAGGTTTTTATGTTTCATCATAAGTATTATAATAGTCATAAGATCAAAGGTTTACACTCCAAGGACAATTGTCACTATCCTCATGCAAATCTGCTCTACAAAACTACTATAATCTCCTTGATGATATGTCAGCCTAAATTCAAGGTATTTCTGTCGTCTCAAGGTGCTATCATTGACTCATATATATAAGGTGTGATGTGAAGTCTAAAGGAACAAGTTTTGGATCATCTATTACAGTCAACGAAGATCATATAAATACACATAGATATCTCGGTGAAGTGATCAAGGGTAATATTATAACTCTTGGAAGTCTACGTTATGGTCAATGAAGAACATAATGCATACACCATGGAGGATCTCAGAAGTCTGTAATATATATGCACATGCAATATCTCTAGAATCTCGGAAATCTGGAATATATGTCGAAGGTCTCTCTGAAATTAATACGATTACTCTCGGAAGGTATTAAGGGGTTGTATATATATAAACATATAGTGACTGCTCTTCGTAGTATCCTGTGTATATATATGTAACGATAGTTCTCGGTGATGACATATAAAGTGACTATACTCTCGGAAGGCTACAATTCTCCTTTATGAGATATAAAGTGACTATACTCGGAAGGCGACAGTTCTCGGTGATGACATATAAAGTGACTATACTCTTGGAAGGCTAGAGTTCTCAATGATAGCACATGTACTATGACTACAATTCTTAGTGGTGACTGAAGCTCTCGGTGGTAGATTTAGTTCTAGATTGTGGCACATCTAAATAGTATCATAACTCAACGAGGAGTATGCAAGTCTGTCTCAATATAAACATCATAAATAACGAACTGTGGTAGTCGAGAAAGGGAGGAATCGAAGATAGTAACTAGACAACATGGACACAAGGAAAAGCAAGGACATAGGAAGAAGAAGAGTGGGAAACTAAACAGAGCAGAGGATAGTGACAATTGTCTTGGAGGGAACTTGGTGTCTATCTTGTGAAGGGTCTTGGTATTCATCATCTGAACATCTATAAGAAGAGATTGAAGGGTTTTCCTCTTAAGAGAAGAGAGGTTTTGGCCCTGGTAGAGAGCCAACATCTTGTGTTGTTGTCTTATGTTTTTGGTAGTAATTTGATGAAGTACACACATATGCACTAATAGGAAGAAGAATAAGCTAATAAGGAAAAGTAAAATACTCCAGAAATTGTTATCAAAGTAACGAAGAATCACACTACACACATTTGCCCTAGATTCTTCAACAATAGACACATAACCATGCAGTAAGATAGGTGCACTTCAATGTGGGCTAGACTAGCCCATACACTGGTCATCACCCCTACAGAAAGTAGACTCCCTTACAACCACGAGTTGTCAGGTAAGCCCATCCAAGGCCCTCCAATCCTATCTAGGACGAAAGGTACAAGAGATGAACCCAAATGGCCATGGTCTGACCAAACACGAGGTCTAGGACACCTAATACAGGGCCTCACATGGTTTTAGCTTTTTACAAGGCTTTTGGCTTTTGAACTTGGGGTTATAATGGTGGTGAATTATGTTGCAAAAATATGTATGTACACTTGTTGACATGAGGGGTAACAGGTCCCAATGAAATTACATGATTGCTAGCGTAATGCTGCGACAAGAAAAGATACAACTCAGAAGAACCTATCTGAAGAAACTCTTCAATTGAAATAACTCCATAGAGTCTTGTGCTTAATTTCAGGCCCTTCTTTCCCCTTTCCTCCTAAAACTCTTAAGCACTGGGATTTTTCCTGCTATTTTTAAATTTGTTTTCAAACATAGAGGAATCATTTCCTTCAGTTGGAAATAGTTCCTGTTGGGTATACGACCAAAGCCCCACATTGACTAGAAGTGGGGAGGATCATGGGTATATAAGGATGGACAAATATCTCCATTGGTATGAGGCCTTTTGGGGTAAGTCCAAAAGCAAATCCATGAGGGCTTAGGCCCAAAGTGGACAATATCATACCATTGTGGAGATATGTGGTGTCCAGAGTTCTTACTGTTCCCCAATTTAATAAGTGTTTCCTGCTGTCAGAAATGTTTCACATTCTGCTAGAAATGGATCTTAAAAAAAATAATTGCTAGATCATGTAGATTCTGGTGTGAATGTGTTAATCCTCGATTCCTATCTGCATTGGAAATCAGTTCGTCTTCTAGGGTGGTGAATTGGATAACTCTGCATAGAATACTATTTCTCTGGTTATGTTACATCTTCAACAAAGGAATTCTCTTTGTTATGCACATTATGAAAGCCAGGGATTTAGGGTCCCTTATATCATATAATTTTCCAAATCCTATTGTTCAAGAATAAATATGAAATAAACCACCTATAGTGATGTCCTAAGTTCTATTTTCATCCCACTTTTTCCTTCAATCTTTGCTTACGAGGTCTATCAATATACCTTTTTTCATAAATTATGTTGTAAAGTTTCTTTAGATGACACAAGGATGCCTTTCTCATTCAATTGATGAATAAGTAGGTTTTCATAGCTAGAGTTTGCTTTATCCAATAAGACTAATTGCTAGTACAATTAATGTTGTTCATTCTTCATTTATGATATTCAACACTCAGGAAAATATTTCCATGACTCATTCCAATTTTTTAGGTCCAATAACTTGCGTAAAGTAGTTATATCAACATAAATGCATGATATGATATTATAATGTTAACCACAACAATAAATACCTTCAAATTATAGAGCCTAGATGTCAAATTAGCAAACTTCTTCCTACGTTAATTCAACTTTCAAGGAGTGATTTTTTATTTTTTTTTGTAAATCCATCTTCTATTCATTCTTCAAAAAATTGTACATCATTAACAAAAATGCAGGTAGTCTCACCCCGACCAGGTTTGTTGACTAATGCTAGTCGTAAGTGACAGTAAAACAAAACCACAGAAAGTAACAAAGACCACAACTAAAAGGGGCAAAAACACGAGAAGACAAGCAAGATATATAAAACACCTGATATCATATCAATTGTCAAAAGTGATGGATGCTGGGTTGTCCGGGGTTGTTCCAGGAGGTCGAGGAGGGCGGAAGGCGCATTGCACATGCTCTTCGAAATGGGCCATCCAGGTCTCCAACTTTTCAACTTTTTTCGGAGAGTAGATTCTGGCCGCGCCAGACCACCACTACACGTTCCCGGGTATGGCACTGAAAATAATGCATCTTGTTCAAAGTCACGATAAGCTCTACATGTTCCTCCTACCTCACACGCTCTACGGTAGCCAATTTATGCATAATTGACTTGATGAGGTCTCGACACCAATCCATGTAGCATGTCTATTACTGCCCCCTTCCTTCACAATGTGCCACCCCCCTGACTCCGTCTTCCTCTAGAACCTCGGTGCTGACCTCTCATGGTGTGGCCACCTTGGCCACCAATTGAAACTCTCGGGCCTCTGCTTACTAGAACCTCTGAACCATCCTTGCAATTGCCGTGAGATCTTCCTTCCCCATGGCCTGCTAAAGCCGACCACCACTAGAACCATCGCATTCTGTATGTTTTCCAATGGATTTCGGCTTCATCAGGGATAGGCTCCCGCCACCCATAGGGTCTGTCGAATTAGGCTTCAGACAGGACGCCCTGCGAGAAATGCAAGGTGTTGGCCTCATTCCAATCCACATGAAAACACTGATTGAAAGAGCAATGGAGGGCATCCCTCCTTCCACCACTAGGACCATCTGCCTATTATCCGAGCCGAGCTATTGGGCACTCAGTCTCACCACCAACAACACAACCACCGATGCATGAGAGGAAAATGATGCTTGCCACCCAGTCTTCCATCCATGACGCACTACGCCATCAGGATGAAAGTACCCTAGCTAAAGAATCAGTGAGGGCACTAAGAACATAATCCCTCCAGGCCCGAACACGCACCTCCCTACCCCAATTGCTCGGTAGAAGAATTCCCCACCCTTTGCTGAACCATCGTTGCTCCAAGATAAATAAATTATCCAATTGGTTGCTCTGACCCATTAAATGTATGCGCAAGCTTAACTAATACTTCACCAGGATATACCCCTGCGGGAGCCGGAAGGGTCGTCGACAGTAAATCCGCCACCTTTCGCACACTAGTCATCCTCGTGACTTAGCAATTTCCCTCTCCAACCTCACACACCAGGAGCCGTAATAACACCATTGACCATGCAGGATTTCGAAATTGAAATAGGCCCTGTGCGGGTTATAATAGACCTCCTCCCCGACCATGAATGCTCCCCTAGCGCCACCACCTGCAATGTACCCTTCGAGCGAATGTTTCACACACTCATGGTTCATTGCTCCTTATCTCAAGGTACTTGGAGAAGGCCTGCAAGTAGGCCTTCGTACCTGCATGCATGCCATCATCAATCCCCACACAGTCCTTCGGGACTTTGCAATCACGTCGTTCAACACCCCCATCGGGAATCAAGTAGGGGATTTTTATTTTTTATTTATTTATAGTTCCAATTTTAGTAAGTTTGCAATCTCACTAACTTATCATGGGGTTGTAGTGCCAAATCCTTATTTTAGTGGCACGTAAGTAAACCAAATGTTAGCATGCCAATAATTTCATCTTTGATAATGATATGGAACATATGGATGCTTGGATGTCATCTTAACAAACATGGCTGTATACATAAATTGAAACCCCTTGTTGATGTGAGCAACATCTGTCTTCTACAATTGCTTGGTGTCTTAGCATGTGGAAGACATTATTTGCCTCTTCCAGTGATTTATGTCTTTTTTCCTAAGTTTAACTTAGGAAAAGTACAATAAAAGTCAATTAATTATTGTGGACTTTTGGGTTATTTTCTAAGGATAAATAATTTAATTATTTAAGTGACTTAGAAATAATCTTAATTGTTGATCTCTAAGATGTATCTAGGAAGATTCAAGATGCTTCTAGAGGGGAAATCGGGGTTTGAGATTTGGACTCAATGAAGATTATAAATGGAGGCTGGCTATGGAGGTGAAGACACAACGAAGAGTGCAAGTGTGTGAGTGAGTTGTGAAAATTCCTGAAATGTAGCAACTGGAAATTATTCTTCTAACTGATAAAATTATTATGCAGTTTATTTTTTTACGGCAAAATAACTAATAATTCACACTGCAATTTCTTCACAAATAAACACTGCGTAAAATAAAATGCTGGAATCTGAGAAATGCTAGCCCACACACATGAATTTTTTTCATCAATTGTTCTATGCTGCAAGTTGCAACTATTACTTCAACAATGTCCAATAGAATCCAGTTTAACAATTTCCACTTCTTCAATTTAACCAATGACAATAGAGCAATAATAGATAGAACAGTTATTCAAATGCACAATGAAAGACAACCAAGAGACAAGAGACACAATATTTGGTCAAATGACTAGGGAAAAACCCCACAAGGGGAAAACCCTTTGCAATTCTTCTATTAGATTGTCTTCAAATGTTCAGCAGAGAGAGTACATCATCCAAGAGTCAAAGTCAAGTTTTGACTAGCCAATATCGACAACCAATATCCAATATTCAATCACGTCAAAATGTCATGCTATTTGTCAAATTAGAGACAAGAGAGAGAGTCAACAAAAGTCAATTGTAATTTTGTCCAAGTCAACAATAGTGAAGTCAGCGCTAACCAGTGCACAAAGTCAACAGTCAACCTTCCAAAAGAGCTTTGTTAAGGAAACAATAAATGTGGCTTAGAATGTTGGTCAAAGCTTAGCCAAAAACATTGCCACAACAACCCCAAAGCAACTAGTCAAACTCCATCAAAGTTTGTACTTGCTTTTGTGGTCAAACCTGCAGTCAACCTTGAAGTCAATGCCAGTCAAGTTGCCCAGATTACCTCGATTTGTGTGCCTTATAATGCGACCTAGAGAAACAAAGATATTCCACCCAAAAAAACAGTCAAAGATGGTCAATGCCGAGAAATAATCCTACATTTCAGCCCAATGAGAAAATGACTTTTGTCTTGTGCACATGGGAGAGATATCTTGCAATTTTGAGCTATACAAACTAATAGAATGAGGAGAGAGAAGATATGAGTTGATGAAGTATCAAACGAGAAGGACTCAACTTGTATTTATATGCAACTTGAGGGGTACCATCTTATCCTTGAGATGTGTCATTTGACCCAAGGCCGACCTTGAAAATTTTGTACTTGTGGCCTTGACCTCAAAAATCCAGTTTTCCTTATCCAAATTGAGTGCTTCAAAAGTCAATTTTGGTCCTCTCGAAAAGAGGAATTCAATGCAATGGTTGGAATTTGTCGCCGACCTTCCAAATTAACACTCCCTCTCACCTTGGGAGAAATTCCAACCGAATCATGTGATCATCATATATATCTCGTCATCATGTCATGTACATCCCTGGTCATCTTTGCTTGTCTTTGCTCATCTCATGCTTAACATTCTCGAATCTAAAGTAGAAGAATTGCTACATAGGAGCTCCAACTACCACCTTGTCTCCATCACCATCGAGTAGACTCTGCTACCACCCGGAATCATCATCATCGTCATCGTGGAGCTATGGCTATCGCCTGAAATCAAAGACAATGGGTGAGACCAACCTACCGTAATGCGCAGGGATCACACTCTATCCCAAAGTCCCTGACAATAAGTGAGATCAACTTACCGGAGTTAAGGATCACACTCTATCCCAAAGTCCCTGACAATAGGTGTGATCAACTTACCAGAGGTAAGGATCACACTCTACCCTATTGTCCCTGATCATCCATCTTAACCCTAAAGAGCCAGATGGTAGAATACATGCATCCACCAACTTGGGTGAGATCCACATACTGCAAGGGGTAGGGATCACAGTTTATACCAAGTCCCTCAACCGATTGGTAAGATGGGAGAGGTTATCCCGTAGAGTGGGTAGGATGCTAACTGGGGCATACTCTAACTAGGGGAGAACCCAAGTCTCAACATCCTATTGGTTAGAGGTTTCTCATCCCCAAGAGCCTCATACAACAACGTTGCAAGTTTGGAGCATTTCAAACAAAGGTTAAGGAACTAAAGAGTAAAGTTGGGTAAACAGGTTCGGCATATAGTCGTTCTTAGTGTTATACCCTTGGTTCCTTCCTGGTTGAAGCAAGAGGGTTTTGCACTAACATTTTTCAACTGTAAGTGCAAACCAAGCCCGTCGACTCTTAGGACTAATGAAGCTAAATCCAACAACAAAAGCTGGCTGTTTAGACGCACGATACTGGGCCTGACGGTTTTCCCATGCGTACCACTTCAGTACTACTTCTAACTTCAAGGGTAAGCCCTAGACATCAACAATACTATATCCTATGCCTTTATCTACAACTTTACAGTGGACTATCTCGGTACACATCCTTTTAAACTCGTCCTTTGGTTGGGAACTCCTTACAGTCTTACTTGGAAACGCCTCATCCAACTACTACTTGGGACCAAACCTTACACTCAGCCTTTGCAATATCCTTGGGATCCAATCATCAAACCTACAACTTGGTGTTGGAATAGACTTCAGAAATTAGACTTTACTCTATTACAGAATGCCTCAGTCCTATAACCCCTGAACGAGCTTTGACTTACACTTTCAAGCCGCATTGAGCACGAAGTCTGTATTATGGATGTCCACTTGAAGTTTACTTCCTGTATGCTTCTTGATGTTTGCTTTATATTGTATTCTTCCTTTCTGCTTTTTGTTTGATGTTCGCTTCTTGTCTGTTGGGAGCTCAACAAGGGGGGAAGAGCACTGCTCAGTGTTCTTGATCAACTTGGACCCTTATTAGAAAGGGTCATCTTAACTAGTCCAAGCTTCTCTGTGAAGATCAAGAACTTCCCTTTCGACAAAGCCTTGGTTAGGATATCAACTATCTGCTCATCTGTCGAAATGTGGAGTTTGATGGCTCCTCTTTGCACCATATCACAAATGTAATGATATCTGATCCTTGTCATGGAACACATGATTCTCTAACAAATGAATCCCACTCTTGTTGTCGCAATAGATAACAGTCGTGTCCAAAACCTGCTCAAATAGCTCTCCAAAGAGCTTCCTCAACCAAACTACTTCACAACTCACCACGCTGGTTGCAATATACGCTGCATCAACAGTGCTAAGGGCTATGGGTTTCTGCTTCCTGCTCATCCACGATACCATGGCGATTCCTAGACTAAAACAACATCCAGAAGTACTCTTCTTGTCGACAACACTACCATCCCAATCTGCATCTAACATCTATAGCAACATATCGGAATCCAAGGTTAACAGTGCCATGTAGATATCTCAATACATGCTTGGCAACGAACCAATGTATGTGGCGAGGCTTGGTCATAAATTGGCTCAAAGTGTTAACTGCAAAGAATATCATATGGCGAGTGTTTATGAGAAACATCAGAGCACAAACTAATTGTCTATACTTAGAGGGGTTTGCTAGGTTCGGTTTAACAACCTCTCCACACAGCTTCTTGATATTCATCTCCATAAGTGTAGGCGAGGTTTTGCACTCAACCATGACAAATCTTTCCAACAATTTTATAACATATTTTCCTTGTGAAAGTAAAATCTTGCCTGACCTTTGCCATACTTCTAGTCCCAGAAAATAGTGCTCTAAACCAAGATCTTTCATTTCGAATTTGGAAGCCAACTCCGTCTTACATTCTAGAATGAGAGGGTTTACACTTGTTAAGAATAAGTCATCAATATATAATACCAAAATGAGAGGCATACCTTGGATCGTTTTGAAGTACAAGTTTGGATCAACACTGCTTCTTGTAAATCCCAACTTCATCAAGTAATTGTCGATTCGAGCATACCAAGCACGAGGAGCTTGCTTCAATCCATAGACATATTTCTTCAATTGGCATACATGGGCCTTCATGTCATGCACTTTAAATCCTAGAGGTTGTTCAATGTACACTTCTTCTTGAAGCAAACCATGTAAGAATGCAATCTTCACATCCATTTGATGAAGAGTCCATCCCTGACTGGCAACGAGGGAAACTATCAAACACATAGTTGTATATCGGGCCATAGGAGCAAATATGTGATCATAATCTTCTTCGCCTTTTTGGGAGAATGCACGGGCTACAAGCCTTGCCTTTTATTTTTAATGCTTCCATCAACCCCATGCTTGATCTTGTAGAGCCATTTGGAGGTCACCACTGATCTATCCTTCGATCTCGACAAAACTTCCCAAAGGCCATTTTTCATAATAATAGATTCATATTCTGCGACCATAGATGTTAAAATTGGCAACTAGCGCCAAACTCCCCATGGGTCATCTTATTTATGACAACTGATATTTTTCGTGGGTTCCTCTCTCCGAGAGGTGTAGGATTGATCTAAAGATCATCTAATTTTGACATGTACAATTGAACTTATGAATTTATTTTGATTATGAATCAAATTGTCAATGGCGGCCAACAAAAATTATGTAGGCTTAGAAGCCTAACAATCATGTCTATTCATCCTCAACGTTGCATATAAATAGAAGGTGACTTAGCCTCATTTGGACACACTCATCTTCACACTTCTCTTTTTCTCTCTTTTCATTGATTGGGTATGGATTTCTAGGTCGAAATTTCAGGAGACTGAATTTCTCGACAGTTTGATCAAGCGTTGACCAACAGGTGTTGACCTCCTTTGACTGTGTTTTTGTGAGGGCTATCTCTGTTTGGGTAGGATGCATTTCTGGGCACAAAAATCAAGGCTGAACATTGACTGCAGCTAGGGTTGATCGCAGGTGCACTGTTTGACTAGACTTTGATTGGGCTGAATTTGACTATTTTGAGGGTTGTTTTATCTTGCTGTTTGGAGGCTAAAGTTGATTGATTTGCTGAGGGTCAAATCTGCCCTGTTGACCAATGTTGACTTTTCTAGTTAGGGCTCTTTTGCTGCTGTTATAAATTATCGGATTTGTAAATTGTATTATCTCTCTCTGCTAAACTGTTGAAGACTAAAAGAAGATTTGATCAAGGGTTTCCCCACATTGGGGTTTGTCCCTAGTTGGTGCCACATCTTGTCTCCTCTTGTCTTGGCTTGTCTTCTACTGTTTATGTTTATGTTATATTTGCATTTTGCTATCATGTTGATGTGATTGCTAATCTGAATATTGATACTGGGCTAATAAAGAAATTGAAGTAAAATTTCTCTAAATCATAGAACATACTATTGTTGCCTAAAATTAACATGGTATCCGAGCTGAGGTGAAGACAAAGCCCAAGCAAGAGTGAAAGAGCAATCACCAAAGACAGTTGGAGAAGGACAAAAGACTCAATGGGTTCTTCATCCTACTTTCCGACTGAAGACAAGCTCCATGATAAATCTGACTATCATGGATGGAAGATGTCTTTTGATTTGACCTTGGAAGAGAAGGAAGTGATGGATTATGTGCAGGGTAACATCACTGAGCCTCCTTCAAATGCACCGGTTGCTGCGAAGACCAAGTACAATGTAGAAATTCCTACTGTAGATCAACAGATTATGCAATATACTAAAGCAAAATACGAGATCTACTTCTACAACAAACTTGCGGAAGCTTAATCGATTTTGAGCAAGATCAATTAGAACACATATAACTGAGAATGATAAATCAATCACACATGAAGTTTGAACACAGAAGAATACTCTGGGGAAAACCTTAGCTAAAAACCTCGATCTCTGTATTATCATACAAGTGGAAATATGTTCAGATTACACAAAGTATTAGCTCACAAGCTATTATGCTCTTAGTACAATCCAACAATACAACTCACAGACTGAATAGACACAAGATATTTCTTCCCTCAGCCCTCCAAGCCTCCTATTTCCATGTGCAGTTTCTCTTGGGGTCTAATGCTGTCACCTGTGTGAATTGGCCTCATCACACACTCATCAAACCCAAAAATAACTGTGCAATCTTCAAGGAATGAATTCCTTCTGCATGCAAGAGATATCCTCCATGGAATATTCCTGCAACTGATAGTACACTGTTCCATCATCTGATCTCAATTGGGTCTCTGACTGAACTGACATGCATGAGTTATTTATGAGAAAATATTCAGTTATCTGAAGTGTGGCAGTTACATGCATGCATGCATTAACTAATTGAACTCACAATTAGTTCAACAAACTATTTGAACTAATCTAACTGGACTTAACTCAATTAACTGAGCTAACTAATTCCAACTCAATGTACAACTCATCCTGATCTCCTTTAATCAAGGGATAACTTCCTCAATTAATGGAAAAACTGTTGCATGTCCTCACATAGACTTCATCTTTGATTTTCTACAACTAATCAACTCAAGATGAATTAATTAATTATTTTATAAACAACTCCTAGGATCAAATTCGAATTTTAGCATTTCTTGTTGCTATTTTCAACACTCCCTCTCAACAAGAAAGGGATTATCAATACCCCAATCCTGTTTCTATGGAACTTGAACTTTCATTTTGATAATGCCTTAGTCAAAATATCTGCATCCTGTTCCTCCATCGAAACATACAGCAACAACATGATCCTCTTCACCACACAGTCTCGAAGATGATGGTATCGGATATCAATGTGCTTGGACCTGTCATAAAAAACTGGATTCTCAGAGAGTTTGATACAACTCTGATTATTGCAGTAGATCACAGTTGGATCCATCCTCTAACCAAACAATCCCACTAGAATCTTCCCCATCCAAATGGCCTCGCATGCTGCCTGATTGGTAGCCATGTATTCAGCCTCTGCTGAGTTAAGTGCAACTGACCTCTCTTTTCTGCTGTACCAGGAAATTGCAGTTGAACCAAGGTTGAAGATTCCTCTGAAAGTGTTCTTTCGGTTTGATGGACTCTTTGCCCAATCTGCATCTGTGAAGCCCTGAAGCTTCACTCCCTCTGTCCGTTTGTACCACAATCCATACTGAGATGTGCCTCTGAGGTATCTCAGCACATGCTTCGTTGCCTTCCAAAACAACTTGGTACGCTGAACCATAGCTTGACTTAGCGGGTTCATCCCAAAACATAAGTCTGGTTGTGTGTTCACTAGATACATTAGTGAACCCACAAGTTGCCGATAAACAGTGGCAACTACTACCTCACCTGAAGTAGCATCCTCCGTCCTCCAGTTTCCAACTAGAGGAGTCTGCATGGGCTAGCACTTCTCCATGTGGAAGCGCCTGAGTATCTCATTGGCATACTTGCCTTGAGACACAAATACTTCCCCATCTTTCTGCCGCACTTCATTGCCTAGAAAGTAGTGCATAAGACCCATGTCTTTCATCTCGAACTCTCTTGCTAGGTCCTCCTTGCAAGACTTGATCAACTGATCACCTGTTAAAATCAGATCATCCACATAAAGAACAATGATCAATGGCTTACCTTCTACTGTGATGTGGTAATGGTTCGCATCTGCTTCACTCTTGGTGAAGCCCAACTTGGTGAAATAGCTGTCGATCCTGGTGTACCAAGCACGGGGTGCTTGCTTCAGCCCATACAAAGCCCTCTTGAGTCTGCACACTTGTGACTCACCATCAAAGGTCTCAAAACCTTATGGCTGCTAAATGTACACCTCTTCCTCAATCTTCCCATTGAGGAATGCTGTCTTCACATCCATCTGATGGATCTTCCAACCCATTTGAGTTGACAGTGCCAACATCGATCTGATAGATGAGTACCTTGCTACAGGAGCAAAGGTCTCATCGTAGTCGATCCCCTTGACTTGTGAGAAACCATGGGCAACAAACCTTGCCTTATGTTTCTCAACGTTGCCATCAACTGCTTGCTTTACCTTGTAAAGCCATCGAGAACTCACCACTGACTTGTTCTGATGTCTTGGAACAACATCTCACACATTGTTCCGAATGATAGAGTCGTATTCCTCTACCATTGCATCAACCCAGACTGGTTGATGCACTGCCTCCTTGAGTGAAGAAGGTTCGGTCTCTACACACTCCCAACTATGGCCATGTAACTAGTGTATCGCTTGGGTGACCTCCTGTGTCTGCGCTGAGAAGATGGCTGTCCCACATTCTCTCACGTATCCAACATCAACCTGTCAGCTTCCCTGGAGCGTTTCGGCCCATCTCTGGAAGACTCAGCATGAGTGGATGTCTCCACTCTCGGATCCTCTGCATGCGATTGCTACGAATCAATCTGAGGCTTCTCCTCCTTAGGAACTGAAAGTTCCTCTTCTTCATGCAACTTGAGCTCCCTCTCAAGTGATACTCACATGGCTTTCTACTCGTCGAACTTTAGATCTCTGCGTACCACTGTCCTCTGGCTGGTAGGCAGAAACACCCGATAGTTGTGGGGTGTATCAATGTATCCCACAAGTATCCCCAACTCAGTTGTTGGATATAGCTTCTTCCAGGCATCTTTGGTCACATGGCAATAAACTGATGATCCAAAGATCTTGAAGTGACTCACATCTGGTCGCTTCCTGGAAAAGGCCTCCATAGGTGCCTTCATTCCCATTATATGGTGCGGGCTTCTGTTCTGCAAGTATACTGCTGTATTGCATGCCTCAGCCCACAAATGAAGTTGTAGGCTTTAGTCATGCAACATCGCTCGAGTTGCTCCCAAAATCGATCTGTTCTTCCTTTCGACCACCCCATTCTGCTGTGGGTTATGGGGTGCCGTCAACTCTCGTTTAATTCCTTCTGCAACGCAGAAGTCCTTAAACTGTTGGGAGACATACTCTCCACCATTGTCGCTACACAAGGCTTTTATTTTCTTTCAAGATTCTTTCTCTGCCAAGGCTTTAAACTCCAAAAAACCTCAAGAATGTTTGATTCTTCTTTTGCATAAAGTAGATCCAACATCTATGAGAAAAATCATCAATAAAAATAACATAGTACCCTTGTTTAGTGGTGGAGGCTGTAGAGAATGGTCCACATACATCTGTGTGAACTCTCTCCAGGATTTCTCCAGCTCTACTGTCTCGATCCTGAAAGGAAGATTTCACATACTTACCCAAGGTACAACCTTTGCATGTATCCGTTTGCTCCAGTTTTCCCTTGGGAAGTCCGGTAGAAATCTGCTGCATGATCTTCAAGGCCTCATGGTGCAAGTGGCCCAATCTTCTATGCCATATCTCGCCAACATCTTGGCTTTGCACCACTTTTGCTTTGGAACTCAATGTAGCACAATCGTCTACCTCCAGCTTGTAGAGATTCCTTTACTCGAATCTCAATCCTCTTGGTCTGTCCAGTACTGATATGCCTCAGGAATACCTTTCCTTTACTAAAGATTACATCATAGCCTTTATCTTCTAGCATAGCGACAAACACAAGATTCTTCTTCAGACCTGATACATACTTTACATCAGTTAGGGTGAGAGGAGCTCCGTGCTCCCTCTGAAACACAACCGTACCTTCACCTGAAACACGGTACTTTCCATCGTCGCGCATCTCGATCCGCATCTGGATATCCTTCTCCTCCAGGGTACTGAAACATATTCTTGTCGCCGGACATGTGGAAAAAGGCTCCACTGTCCAGGTACCAGACACATCCCCAGCATGGATGAGACCATGCATGCGATGAGAGAGAAATCCAACTTGAACTGTGAGGCCAGTGCCTCACCGTGTGATCCCTTCTTGGATTTCTTCTGTGGACAATTCGTAGCATAATGGCCCACCTCATGACAATGAAAGCATCACACTTTCGATTTGTCAAACTTCTTCCCACCATGGGAAGAACTGAATTTGGAATGGGACGCCTTCCCTTTCCCTTTCCTCGCCTTAATTGCTAAGGCTAGATTTTCTTTATCATCTTGCTTTGATGAAGATCCATCTCTGGTGCTTCTTCTTATCTCCTCCTGCATCAGATCCGACCAAAGTCGTTCCCAATTTGGCAATTTCTCTCTTCCATTAACCGAGTCTTGGTAGCTATGCCAGCTCTTAGGAAGATTGAGGAGAGCAAGACTCACCATGTCATCATCGGCTGTCGTGATCCCTACACTTCTAAGCTCATCCCTGCAGGTGGTGAGCTTATTCAGATATGTAGAGATCGTGTCGCCCTTTTCACACTTGATTTTCCAAAGCTTGACTTTCAGCGCCAACTTCCTCTGATCGCTGTTGTTTTGATATAGATCTTTCAATGTTTTCCACACGAAAATGGTGTCTCCTTCCCGTGGAGGCTCGAGACAATGTGGTCTCGAACTCCCTCTAGGAGGATTCTCCTCGCTCAAGCCACACATTTCTTTCATTCGCCAATTCTGTAGCATTAGCTGCTGCCGGCTTGTGGACTTCTTGATCAATGAAGTCCTTTAGATCGTTGTTCTCTAATACTGCTGCCATTCGATCCTTCCAGGCTATATAATTCGAGCTGCCATCAAGCGCATACTCGAGTCTTAAACTGTTGAATGCCATTGGGGAAATTTGAGATGTTATAAGAATTCGAATTCTATAATCAAGAACTTGAAACTTCGAACTTCTCCCTTCTTTGTATACTGTTTTTCGCTTTGATCACCTTTGTTCTGATACCATGTAGAAATTCCTGCAATAGATCAACAGATTATGAAATATACTAAAGCAAAATACAAGATCTACTTGTACAACAAACTATCCGATACAAGGAAGCCCTCTCTAACATGATAGAAAAGGATACAAACTTGGAGATCATCCTTGGAGGCGATGCCACCTATCTTGTGAAGGGAGTAGAGAATGCTACCCTTCAATTGAATCAAGGTAACAATATTCATTTGCAAGAAGTACTATATGTACCTGATCTCAAGAAGAATCTAGTGCCCATTTCAGCCATGGAGGACAAAGGATTCAAGGTGGCATTCATTGATGGAAAGGTACGTGTTTGGAAAAGAAGTTTTAAAGATGCTTTTACTCTTAGGTTCAGGGTTGACACTTTGTATCAAGTTGGAGGAAGTCCATTGGGAGCCATGTCTTGTGACACATCTCTACAATTTGAACTATGGCACCAGAGGGTCGCTCATCTTCATTATAAGGTCTTACCCGATGTGAGACTAATGGTGACAGGTATGCCCGAGTTAGAATCCAATGAATTCCAAGATTATTGCAGAGTAGTTGGCTTTAAAAGGGAGACTACAATGCCATACACTCCTGAGCAGAATGGTGTGGCTAAAAGGAAGAAACGCTCTATTGTAGAAGTTGTCCGTGCAATTCTTCATGATCAAGGCCTTTCGAAGTTTCTATGGGCTGAAGTTGCAAATACCGTCGTGTATGTTCAAAATCGATGCTCTCATCAAGCATTGGACTCCAAGACCCCCGAAGAAATGTTCACTGGTAAGAAACCTGATGTCTCTCATTTTAAAATTTTTGAAAGTCCCGTATATTTTCATGTGCTGAAAGAGAAAAGAAGCAAATTGGGTGCATTTGGGAAGAAAGGAATCTTTGTCGGCTATAATGAAAATTCTAAGGGATATAGAATTTATGTGGCTGGTCAAAAGCAAGTTGAGATAAGTCATGATTTCACCTTCGACGAAGATATGGCCCTTAGGAAGATCAACAACCTTCCTATCTTAAGGAAGGACAAAGAAGCTGACACCGAAAATTAGGGTGCAAAAGAAGGTGAAACGATCCTTGATGTTTATGAACCTATGGATCCTATTGATCCTCCTCCTCATGAGCCCTCCTCCTCCAAAAGGAGACCCTCATGGCTTAGTGGAACTCTCGAAGATGCGAGAGACACATTGCACCAAGGGGAACTTTCCATGAAAGCAAGAAGCCGAACAGGTATCAAGGATATTTGACCGCCATGAGCACTACCATTCAAGATGAGCCTTCATCATTCGAAGAAGCGTGAGGCATCAAGTATGGAAGGATGCTATGAATGAAGGATACAAGTCAATTACGAAGAATAATGTCTGGGATATGGTCCCTAGACCTAGGACAAATTAGTTGTCACCTCGAAGTGGCTCTACAAAATCAAGCATGGAGTTGGTGGAAGTAAAGACCCTCTCATTCACAAATGTAAGAGGGAGTTGTCTTCTGAATTTGAGATGAAGGACCTAGGCCCGATGCACTATTTCCTAGGGTTGGAGGTCTGGCAAAAGCCAAGTGAAATTTACCTCTCTCAAGGAAAATGTTGTGAAGATATTGGAAAGATTTGGGATGGTGGATTGCAAGTCTGTGACTACTCCATTGGAACTTAACTTTAAGAAGTTATGTGGTAGTGCTGTTGGACCTAAATTGGGAAATGCTTCTGAGTATCATCAACTCATAGGATCATTGATGTTCTTGGTGAACTCCCGTTCGGACATATGTTTTGCAGTTAACACATTGAGCCAATATATGGTTGAGCCTCATCATATACATTGGATTGGTGTCGAGAATCTTCTGAAATATCTTCAGGGAACAATCACTCATGGATTGAGATACACTGCCGGAAATGTGAGGCTGCATGGTTGTTCTGATGTTGATTAGGCTGGTAGTGTGGTGGATCGCAAGAGCACTTCTAGATGTTGTTTTTCTTTGGGTTTAGCTTCGATATCTTGGATGAGCAAGAAGGAAAAATTGGTTGCCTTGAGCACTGCCGAGGCCGAATACATAACTGCTAGTATGGCGTCTTGTGAAGCTGTCTAGTTGAGGAAGCTTTTCTTTGAGCTGTTTGGACATGTGTTGAATACCACTGTGATCCTCTGTGACAACCAGAGTGGGACCTGATTGTCAGAGAATCCCATGTTTCATGATCGCTCCAAGCATATAGCTATCAGGTACCACTTCTTGGAGCGATGAGCAACCATAGGGTGAGTGGTTCAACCTTCCCTTAGTGGTTTGTTGTGTATAGGGTGAGTGGTTCAACCTTCCCATGCGATACCCCTCGGTGACATGTAGGCAAGATGAGTGGTTCATCCTTCTCCTGCTGAGACATCCTACCCATGCAGTCTGGGACTCATGGGAAGTACCTCTCATCTGGCCAATGAGGATAGGGACCATATTACTACCAATGGAAGCATCGTGTACTACTGTACTCCCTATGCTAGGATGACTGATATTGATTTGGGATCAATTGGAACTGACTTTGGGTCAGTAAGAGTGGTATGAGACACTCTCTTTTGATTGGAACTGACTTCGAGTCAGTAAGAGTGGTATGACACACTCTCCTTTGATTGGGACTGACTTTGGGTCAGTAGAGAATGGTATGATACATTCTTGATCACTTCTTCTTCTTCATAGTTCAGCAGAGCAAAGCAATGCATTGATGATAGAGGTAGTACAGATTGGTAGATGGAGTTCTCGCTAGTTGAGAGGGAGTCTTAAAATTGGGAACTAGGGCCAAACTCCACAGGGGTCATCTTATTTATGACAACTGATATTTTTCTTGGATTCCTCTCTCCGAGAGGTGTAAGATTGATCTAAATATCATCAGATTCTGACATGTACGAATGAAGTTACGAATTTATTTTCATTATGGTCAAATTATCAATGTCGGCGAACAAACTTATGTAGGCTCAAAAGCCCAACAATCACGTCTATTTATCCTCAATTTTTCACATAAATAGAAGGTGACTTAGCCTCATTTGGACACACTCATATTCACACTTCTCTCTCTCTCTCTCCTCATTGATTGGGTACGGATTTCTAGGCCTCTCTCTCTCCACACGTCTGAAATTTCAGTAGAGCGAAATTTCAGGAGACCTGAATCTCAAGAGACCGAATTTCAAAACAGTTTGACCAAGCATCGACTAGCATGTGTTGACCTCCTTTGACTGCGTTTTTGTGAGGGATATCTTTGTTTGGGCAGGCCGCATTTATGGGCATAGAAATCAAGGCTAAACGTTGATTGTTGACTGCAACTAGCGCTGACTGCAGGTGGGCTGTTTGACCAGACTTTGAGTGGGCTGAATTTGACTGTTTCGAGGGTTGTTTTATCTTGCTTTTTGGACGTCGAAGTTGATTGAAGTTGACTGATTTGCTGAGGGTCAAATCTGCCCTGTTGACCAACGTTGAATTTTCTAGTTAGGGCTCTTTTGCTGCTGTTATAAATTATCAGATTTGTAAATTGTACTAGCTCTCTCTCTGCTAAACTATTGAAAACTAAAAGAAGATTTGATCAAGGGTTTCCCCCACATTGGGGTTTGTCCCTCACTGGTGCTACATCTTGTGTCCTCTTGTCTTGGCTTATCTTCTTCTGATTATGTTTATGTTCTATCTGCATTTTACTATCATGTTGATGTGATTGCTAATCTGAATATTGATATTGGGCTAATAAAGAAACTGAAGTAAAATTGCTCTAAAGCATAAAACATACCATTGTTGCCTAAAATTAACAATAACATCCTTCCAGACTTGTTCCTTCACGACTTCTTCAAAGGTGTGAAGCTCAACTTGATTCATGTTGCTCATAGCAACAACATATGCTTGGTACCTGCATGGCTTTTTGCTTTCCCTAAAAGTTTGTTCTAGGAGCAACAACATGTTTCTCATCATCTTGTAGTGTGTCCTTGAGCCAAAGTGGTCTCTTCCTCACAGGTGAATCACATGGAGGAGGATCCAAGGGGTTCATAGGCTCAATGGTATCATCAACAATGTTCTTCTCAAATTCAGGCACAAAAGGACCTTCTAGAAAATCTATATCATCACTCTTGTGTTCAGGAGGAGGAGACAAAGGGAGGTCCCTTGCTTTTCCAAGGCCAACATCTTCATCGAATGTTACATCCCTTGGTAATTTCAACCTTCCTTTAACCAAAAATATATATTCTAAATGCTTTAGAATCTTCACTATATCCAATAAATGTACCTTTTCTTGCTGTGGCTTCTAGTTTGTTTCTCTTGTCCTTGGGCACATGGAAGTATACATGGCCAACCAAAAATCTGGAGATGACTAATATTGGGGTTGACACCTGTGAATACTTCCTCGGGGGTCTTGTCGTACAAAGCTTGATGAGACAACTTGTTTTGAACATATATCCCTTTGTTTGTTGCTTCAGCGGAAAGGAACTTTGGCAACTTTTGATCATGGAGCATGGCTCAAGCATCTTCCACAATGGACCCTTTTTTTCTCTCAGCGACTTCATTTCGTTCGGGAGTGTAGGGCACAATTGTATCCTTCTGAATTCCTTCCTTCTTGCAAAAGTCTATAAATGCATTTGAGATGTATTCCCCGCTGTTCTCAGACTTGAAGATCTTTATTTTCTTCCGTATATGATTTTCATCTAAAGCCTTGAACTCGTTGAATATTTCGAATGCCTCATCATTGTGCTTCAAATAATATATCCATGTCTTCCTTGAGAAATTGTCGATCAAGGTGATGAAATAAAGATGACTCCAAGAGAATGCATGTGCATTGGACCACATATATCAGAATGAATGAGATGAAGGATGTCTTTCGTCTTGTTTTTGCTAGAGGGGAATGATCCCCTTGTCTTCTTTCCACTGGCACACCCAAGGCATACTCCAACATGTTGAGCTTGAACATTGGGTGTTCGAGAGACCAACTTCTTCAATTTTGGAAGAGCATCATAATGTAGATGGGCCAACCTTCGGTACCACAGATCGCTTTGATGATTTGTATTATGGACCATAGCTAGAAGGGGTCTTCTAGTGACTCTATAGAGTCCTTCAAACCTAGATCCTAATGTGAAGGCATTTCTCATATAGGATCCAACAGACCAAGTAAGTACTTTTCCTTTGATGAATGCAACCCTCATTCCTTTATCCTCCAAAGCAGATATCAATACCAAATTCTTCTTCAATCCCGTCACATACATCACATCATGAAGCAAAATAGATGCCCCAGAGTCCAAATGAAGTTTGACAGAACCAAAGCCCTTTATGGGATGAGCAGAGTTGTCACCAAGAATAATCTTCAAATCGGTATCCTTTTCTACCAAATTAGAGAGAACCTCCTTATATCCAGAGAAGGGATGAGAGGCCCCACTATCAACTAACCAACTATCCCAAGTATCTAGGAGATGAACTAGATAATGCGGAAATGAAAATATGTTCAGATTGATTTGTAGCACTATTTTCATACCTGCGATTTCTTGACCTCTTCGATGGACGATAACTATTTTCACAATCATCGGGAGAGTCTCATCTTCTTCTTTCATTTCTCCTTCCATCTCTTCTTTCATTTCTTCACATTCTTCTTTTTCCCTTTAGCAACAAAAGTAGTGGGCTCTCCTTCATTTGGCCTTTGAATTCTTCCTCTAGATATAATCAACCTTTCCTCTTGATTGCATAAAGCAAGTAGCTCATCAAAAGTAGGGATCCTTTCCCTATTGTTGATAGAAGTAATGAACATGTCCCATGAAGAAGGAAAGCCACTAAGGGAAGCCATCAACAATTCCTTGTCAGGTATAATTTCTTGAGCAATATGAAATTGGTCCTTGATCTCAATGATTCTTATGAAGAATGATTGCACAGTTTCTCCCTTATGCAACTTAGGCTCCTTGAATTGATTTTTCAATTCCATTGTGTGGCTGGAATTGTTCACTTCATACATGCCAACAATCTGATCATACGTTTCTTTGAAAGTCTTCAAGGATGAAAGATAAACAAGTAGATGATCTCTTAAAGATTCAGTAATGATCTTCTTAGCTTTAATCTCACCTTTCTTATACTTGGATTTCACAGCTTGAGGAGAATTTTCTGGTGGTGGTTAAATCTTTCCTTCCACGTACTCGAAGACATCATACTCATCTAAGGTGACATTGGACCTGGTCTTCCATTCTGCAAAGCCAGATGAGTCAACTAGCTTTTCATTAGCCTTGATATAAGAGGTAGACATTTTTTACTAAAAGATTTCCCCCTTCCAATCAATTGCTTGGAATATGGATGCTCTTGCTCTATGTCTATTGGGCTTGTCTTCACCTCAACTCCGATTCCGTGTTAATTTTTCATCAATATTTCTACGCTGCAACTATTACTTCAACAATATCCAATAACATCCAATTTAACAATTCCACTTCTTCAATTTAACCAATGACAATAGAGCAAGAGTAGATGGAACAATTATTCAAATGCACAATGAAAGACAACCAAGAGACAAGAGACACAATATTTGGTCAATGACTAGGCAAAAACCCCACAAGGGGGGAAACCCTTTGCAATTCTTCTTCTATAGATTGTCTTCAAATATTTAGTAGAGAGAGTACATTATCCAAGAGTCAAAGTCAAACTTTGACTAGCCCAATATCCACAACCAATATTCAATATTTAATCAAGTCAAAATGTTATGCTATTTGTCAAATTAGAGAGAAGAGAGTCAATAAAAGTCAACTGTAATTATGTCCAAGTCAACAACAATGAAGTCAACCCTAACCAGTCCACAAAGTGAATGGTCAACATTCCAAAAGAGCTCGATCAAGACAACCCAAAACAGTCCCAAAACAGAGAGTCAAACTCGGTCAAAGTCTGCACTTGCTTCTACTATCAAACCTATGGTCAGCCTTGAGGTCAACACCAGTCAACCTGCCCATATTTCCTCGATTTGTGTGCCCTCTAATGTGGTCTAGAGAAACAGAGATATTCCACCCAAAAATGTAGTCAAAGATGGTCAAACTGTCCTAGGTTAACACCCATAAACAATTCGGCAATTCGACCTAATTAGAAAATGACTTCTGTCCTTCACACTGTGAGAGATATCTTGCAATTATGAGTTGTACAAACCAATAGAATGCGGAGAGAAGAGATGTTGTGAGTTGATGAAGTGAAGTGCCAAATGAGGACTCAACTTGTATTTATATGCAACTTGAGGGGTGCCATCTTATATTTGAGATGTGCCATTTGACCCAAGGTCGACCTTGGCAATTTTGTACTTGTGGGCTTGATAAAAAAATACACTTGTCCTTATCCGAATTGAGTGCTTCAAAAGTCAATTTTGGTCCTCTCGAAAAGAGGAATTCAATGTAATGGTTGGAATTTGTCACTGAACTGCCAAATTAATAGTTTCTAGAAGGAAGATTCAAGATTCTTCTAGAGGGGAGATTGGGGTTTCAGATTTGGACTTAATGAAGATTATAAATGGAGGCTAGCTATGGAGGTGAAGACACAACGAAGAGTACAATTGTGTGAGCGAGTTGTGAAAATAACTTGAAATGCAACAACTGGAAATTATTCTTCTAATTGATAAAATTATTATGTAGTTTATTTTGTTACGACAAAATAATGGATAATTCATACAACAAATTCTTCACAAATAAATGCCGAGAAAAATAAAATGTTGGAAACTGAGAAATGCTAGCCCACACACATGAAAATATGACATCGTTATTTTTGGACAAATGTCCCTTGAAAAACCGATTGTGGAAAAATCGACTGTGGAAAAACCGGTGCAACAATTGAGGTTTTTTATTATTATGCTACATCAGAAATTCTGAGTACAATAGAGTGGACGCCAAACAAGCGTTTCTATCTCAGAGACATACTGATAAAATCAATTGAGACTAATTACCCTTCTCTTCAAGCAATCCCAGCTCATAAACTGATTCCCAGAATGATCTGCATCACCCCTGCGCGGGCCTTGCGTAACCCCTTGCACGCTCAGGCCGAAATTCCTCCTGAATCAGACGTCCTGCTTGTCTCAGCCCTTGGAAGTGATTCACTTGGCCTACTGGGAATTTTCCCGACCACCAGCGACTGAATCAACCTTTTCCTCAGCTGAATCGATCTGTCTTTCTTGAGGCTTTGCACAATGCCTGCGCAATCTCCTAGAGAAATATAATGACCTCCTCTCCTAACTCTTCTAGAACTGGAAACTACTTTGGAATTCTACCACTGTGCCCCTTTGCCACTTGCTACTCGATCTCTGACTCGATGTCTCTTGTTGAATCACTTGCACTAGGAAATCAAACTGTCTAGGTCATTGAGTATTTGCACTAGTGTGTCCTCCATCTACCCATCGACTTCTTGGTATAATCTCAAGTTGAGACTTCAACAACCACAATTAAAACTTAATCAATGGTTGAGATCATCTCTAAGTCGATCCATGTGTGTTTCTTGAGAATTTGCACCTTTCTCATTTAATTACTATTAATTAACCAATTTTCCCATATTAAACTTGGGAAAAAAAATGATGGTTAACTAATTTAATTGAGCTATCTCTAGGTGGAATTTCTAGAAATGTTTTCTGGGTTTTGGAGAACTCCTGCGTTTTAGCCTTTCCACAAAGTTGAAGACTAGAACATCATTTGATGCTACAAAAACTAACATGAGTCATCATGAGGGAAAGAGATTTTCGCAGTAGTGCAAGTGGCTCAGTGACCAATGCGTAGAGAAGGAAGAAGTGCAAGTGGGTTTGAACAAATACATGAGAGCCAAGTTGGAGGAGATTGTAGGGCTGAGTTGTCGAAAGGAGATCGTGTTTGTTTGGAGGAGGCCAACCCACAACTATACTCACCTAAGAGTTCACAAGGCTCCAAGCCATTACAACAATATTCATGAAGGCATTATAACTCATCATGTCACTAGAGGGGATTTGAACCTGAGTGGGGAAGATAAAAACCATTCTGCACAACCACCTGAGATAACCCCAATTGACAAGTTTGAAAGATCCTTAAACCATTTCTATAAAAGTGGTGATATGGCAGCATCAAGTTGTTTATTTATCAGATCCATTTCGTGTGACATCCCATAAGTTTAGTTTATCAGGGAGGACTTCTATTGCATTGAGCTCCATTTACAAGCACTGAAAATAAAGAAGGTAATCCAATACTCACAATAAAGTCATGTTAGGTTATTATATACATACGTCTCTAAGATGATAACTGTTGAAATGTGGTTTGTCATTGATGTCGATCCAAGAAGCACTAGAAGATGCCCCACCCTTGTTGACCAAAATGACATGGCAAATAATAGTTGTTTGAGTCTGTGTCATCTTTGTTGGATTCTCCTCATCCAACCGATTCCAGTGGTATATGGCACACCACAAGAACCTTTCACAATTTGAGAAATATGCATGTTTGAAGTTGAAGCCCCAACTTGTGGGCAAAAACCCCAAAGGTTGATGACATGGCAATGCCTCTTTGGCCAAGACAAATGCTCAAGTTATAAGGCTCTTCACCAAGAATCGAAATAATATTTCTTGTGACAAAAGGTTGATTTTTTTTTTTTTGTTTTTTTTGTTTTTTTTTTTGTTTTTTGTTTATTTCATTGCTTTTAATTTTTAAATTAAAAGCATGTGCGGATTTTGGCTCTAGAAACATTTGAATCTCAAATTCAAAAACCATCAGCTTTTGGTTGACCTCATCACAAAGGGGTTTTCCCTCCAACAATTTGAATTTTAAACGTGGCTTTCAATCCTAAAATATTAAGTCGGCTGCCCTATTTGGTGCCCTCCAAAAACTATATAAGGGCATCACATTTCACCTCTAAGGCATGGATTTAACACTCATCAATTATGTGATCAAGCTCTGAAATTTTCGGCCCTATGGAGTATTGCAAAATCAGACGAGAGTCATTTGTGAAAGGTTTTGAGGGATTTTGGCCGTCGTTATGGGATTTGTTGGTTTCTATTACAGGCAGAAGGGGCTTAACCCTCTTTAGGCCATCAAATTCAGAGCATAAAAGTTTATCTCTGTGGTTTGAGTGTGTTTAAAGGCCAGTGAAGAAGTTAGAGCAGTGACCTAATTGCATTAACCTTTGTGAACTTGGACTTGTATCTTATGGAATGGTGCAACCTTGGTTAGGGCAAAATTCCTGTGCAAAGATTTGAAGCAAGCCGAACTATAAACAAGTCTAAGACTAACCTTGAAGTGTGCAACCTCTTTTGAAGTTATTTTTCTAAGCACATTAGTATTTGCATTTGCGGTTTGTCAAAGGTTTCATCCTCAAAACACGTCGGTGGCATTTTTTAGGCCTAAAACAACGAATGCCTAAGTCCAACTTCTGTTGATGATACAAGACACCTACAATGCAAAATTTCCTTCAATTGTTATGACTATCGCTTCTAGTCTCGCTGTTATGAAGTTTGTATAGTCTAGAATTCACTGTCTTGTATGACTGGTTATGCATCAAGCCCGAACATAAAAGGTATAGATTTATACACGTGTCTACAACTCCAATCAAGCCGACCTAAATGAAACCACTCAGGGATTAAGCCGACCTCACTGGAAGATTACTGTAACACAAGCAACAATTCGAACCTATACTCATTACAATGATAGTGTTAGTGAAGTGATGTCTCTTAATTTGAGTCGTTGATGTGGTCAAGAAATTCGCAAGGAGGTCGGTTAATCAAGTGCCCTTAACAACACCTAACAAGGTATGTTTGACTTTTGCAATTGTTGATTCTTGTAGCCACAATATAGTGCTCTTGTTTAGAAGGCATAATGCTAAAGATTCGTCTCCTTCAACAAGACAAAGGACTGAGGTTAGTTAGTTGATGATTTCATTGGCTAATTCATTTAGTGAGGGTTATAGCATTATGGTCCTTCTTGTTTGGTGATACACTATATAATCGGGTGCACTAATAATTGATGCCATGAATAAACAATAGTTTCTAAGTTAAATAGGGACAAAAGTGCAATATAACTTGTGATGCATTTTTGCAATCACTAAGGAAGTTTGGAATAAGAAGTTTGTTTGCAGCATGGTTTGGTAGTCAGGGTTGAATTATATAAAACTAGTTGTATTACAAGGCATTGGAATCTACAGGCAGAGACATCAACATATTTGGCAGTAGTAAACAAGGCTTGTCATTAAGGGATTCATTTGTCTTATTGTGCATCTAAGGAAAATTGTAGTAGGGTTTTATAATCTGAAGGGATCTCTTTCTATTGTCATTATTTAAGAAGTCTGATTGTAAGGGTTTCATTGTTATATCATTGCAAAAGTCTATTCATTGTAAATGGGCCATTGTCCCTGGTACGGGAGCCAACAATTGTTTGTAGTAGTCTATTCACTGTAAGTGGGTCATTGTCCTTGGTACGAGAGCCCACAATAGTGTGTCAAAATCATTACCATTTTCAGGGTGGTTGGATGGTGTGAAGTAGGTGATTGAAGTCACCTTCAGGTTGTAGCCTGAAAAGACTTCGGGGTGGTAGGGTGATGCTAGGGCAAGTTGGAGCTAGCAAGGGTGTTGAAGCATCTTTCAACAACTGATAAAACTAGGGCCTTGGAGCGTCCTTCCAGTTGGAGTTGAAAATTGAACGCTTTTCTAGAGTACGAGGGAGTTGGGGCTACGAGGGAGTTGGGGCGTCCCTCTTCAGTTGGAGCTTAAGCATTTTATTTACTCACAAAATTCTTAGAAAAATGTTCGATGGTTTTTCTTCTGGAAGGGTTCCATCTAAAAACTGCTTGTGCATTGTTCTCTTGATGTGTTGATGCTTTATATGTTGTTAATGCTTTGAAAAGATTAAATAAGTTACTAACTGATAAGAAATACTGGTGCACCCACCTCTCAGTATTTTCAACAATTGGTGTCAGAGCAAGGTCCCTTCACAAGCAGTTTAATTGTTGGAAGGGAGATCATCGAGCTCACAAATCTTGGAGTTCCAGTATTTAATGGACAAAACTATGCACTTTGGAGTGTAAGGATGAAAGTGCATGTCCAAGCACAAGGATATGATGTTTGGCAATCTGTAAAGATTAGATACACGAAACCCTCAATACCCTTAACAGATGAGAACGGTAAAAATCTCTATGACATTAATGATAAAGCTCTGAGTGCGATGTTAAGTGGCTTGAAAAAATCAATATACATCAAAGTGATGCATTGCAAATCAACAAAAGAAATTTGGGACAAACTCCAAAATATATACGAATGGGACAAGAAGGTCAAGGAGGCCAAGCTCCATACCTACAGAGGAAAATTCTAGCTACTGAAAATGAATGAAGATGAAAATATTGGAGCATATTTTCTCCAGGTTGATGATTGGGAGAACCAATGGATAGCAAGGTATTTGTCTGAAAGGTTCTAAGATCTCTTCTAATGAGGTTTGATGCTAAAGTCTCAGTCTATGTTGCAGGAAACGTTGGGGGGGGGGCCCGTTTCCGGCCGGAAACGGAAACGAAACGCGTTTTCGCGTTTGGTACGGCCGTGAAACGCGTTTCCGGCCGTACCACCACGTTTCCCGAAATGGAAACGTGGGTGGTATGACTGGAAACGCGTTTCACGGCCGTACAACCCCACGTTTCCAAAAAAATGATTTTTTTTTTTAATTTTTTTGTTATTTTATTCTTTAAATTTGTTTTTAATTGTTTCTAGTGGGTTCTAGAAGCCTGTCTAAACTTATAAAAGAGAAGTTTGTCTCATTCTCTCATCACACTATTCAGCAAGTCGTTTCTCTTGGAGACTGGTAGTTGTTTCAGCTAGGGTGTTTTGAGCAGTGAGCAAAGAATGGGATGTGGAGGCAGAAAATCCTGATTTGGAGCTCTCTCTTGCTGCCTTGAATATTGAGGACGAGTCTGGAAGTGGAATTGGCGCATCATCTTCTTCAGCACCACCATCCACTATTGAGCATTGTGCTGCTTCTATTTTTGATGAGGATTGTTATGATGAGGATTAGTCTTTTGTCTCTATAGTTCTTGCAGCCTTATAGTCTTTATTGTACTTGCAGCCTCGTATACTAATATAAATAAAGACTGATTTTGAGATTTTGCCCTTGGATATATAATAAACTTTAATGGTTGCTTTTGGATTTTCCTATATTTTTATTTTCATTATGTGATCATTCATGGCTCATGAATAAATGTGATATAAATTTAATCTTAATGTTTAAATGTAATAAATTATAATGTATCATTAATGCTTTATGA
>APFE031060315.1:26690-73377 GCA_000404065.3 Pinus taeda | reverse complement strand
ATATTCGCGTTTCCCCGTTTCCTCAAATTTTGGGAGGTCGCGTTTCGCATCGCTTCCCGTTTCGGAAACTCGTTTCCGTTTCCCCGTTTCGTGCAACTTAGGTCTCAGTGCTAGAAGAAAGAGAGGATTTAGAAAGGTCAACATGGATGAATTGCATGAAATACTTACATCTTACAAAATGAGAATAGAACAAGAAAATCCATCTAACGGAGAAGCAACCTTCAGAACATCCAAGAAGACCGAGAAAAACAAATAGGAGTCAAAGTGAAGCTCCAATCGCTGCGAAGACAAATACTCAGATGGAGAAGTTGATAGCTTTGTGAGAAAGTTGAAAAGAGGAAAATGTGAATTCAAGGGTAAGCTTCTTTTAATTTGTTTCAATTGTGGTGAGATTGGTCACTTTGCTGCTAAGTGTCCTCATAAGAATTCTGATGGTGAAGAAGTTCCCAGGAAAGGAAAGAAGAATCAAAGAATATTCAACAAAGGTAAAAAAAGGGCTTTAAGAAAAACTTCTACTCCAAAGAAGATAGTTGCTCATCTGAAGAAGAAAGCGAAAGTGATGAAGAAAATGACATAGGAAGAGTGTTATTCATGGTTGGGGACAACAGGAAGGAAGCCTGTGAAAATTCCTAGATCTAACAATCTCAGAAATCCTACTGCAAGCAACTGAATCTACTTCACCTAGATTGTAAATTACATTACAAACTTATTTCAAATTTCGTCTTGAAATATTGAAGTAAATCACTGAAGCAACCTACACCAAATTAAATATGATTCTGAAACATAGAAACTGAGCAAGGAAATACAAACACATAGGACACCGTTAATTTTTGGACAATAGTCCCTGGAAAAACCCAATGCGGGAAAACCAATGCAGCAGTTGTGAGGGCTTTATTATTATGCAATAGAAAATCCGAGTACAATTCTAGGATGCTCAACTAGCAACCCGATACAGAGAGAATACTAAACAAAAGACTAGTGAAATGATCTCACCCTGTCACTGGGAGAATCAGTGATTGATCCTGCTGAACTAGAGGCTCTACGTCACCCTCTGCGTGGTCTTTGCACAAAACTGCGTCACTCTCGGCAGTTTCTGCGTCACCCCTCATGGGGATTACGTTGCCTCTCCTTTGGATCCCCTGCTAGCTGAGAAAATCGAACTTCTGCCTCCCCGAATCACACCCTGGCTTTTGGCAATTGAAACTCGACTTCCCCTTTGTGACTGCACTTCCTCTCCGTGGGCCAGCGTTGACTTTTCTCTAGACGTCTTTATGTCCTCCCTCTGCCTTGTACTCTTCAAAAATTCCTTCTTTTAGATTCTCACTGCCCCTCTGCTGTAAGAAATCTCTTCAATGGATTTTTTCTCCTAAGAACTTCTCACTTTAGAAAATCGATTTCCTTGATCTCTCAGTGTATTTCCAAATGACCCTCAAGCCCCTTCTTATATCTTCTTGTTGGACAACCAACAACCTAGATTAAATCATAATCAAAGGCTCAAATCGTTTTGGCTTGATCCGTGTCTTTTTCTAGAAGTTTCACCCATGCTTAGATTAATGCCCATTAATATTTTGATTTTCCTAAGTTTAGACTTAGGAACCCATTAAAAATTTTAATTATTTTAGTCAAATCACTTCTGGGTGGAATTTCCCAAAATGCTTTCTGGTTTCTTTGGAACACATGTGCCCAAGCCTCTGTAGAATTTGAGGCCTAGAGCACATCCAATGCTACCTGAAATCAACAGCTCCTACAGAAGAAGATGATGAAGAAGAGATGGGCAAGGTCGAATTTGAAAAGGAGATTGTTAGGATTATAAAGGATCTCAAGGTTGAAAGAGGAAATGCCAAATCACTAGAAGCCGAATTAAAAGAATTAAAGGGACATGGAAGAAACCTCAATAAGAAGACTTAAGAATTAGAAGAGACCATCATCAGCCTTAAAGTACAATTGGAAGAAGCCAAAAAAATTGAAGAATCATTGAGAAGAGAACTAGAAGAAAGCAACAACGCAAGGGGAGATTTAGACGCAGAGATAGTCTCTCTATAGAAAGAAGTGTTGGACATTGGATAAACCAACTCTCCCTGTGTGTTTCGTGACATGGACTAACACCTGAAGGTTTTTGTCTCACGATATTCGTGATTCCCAACAAGTGGTATCAGAGCGTAGGTCACGAGTTCGATACACACCCGGCTCGTGTTGTGGGGGGGGGGGGGTAGATTGTTGGACATTGGATAAACCAAAGCTCCCCGTGTGTTTTGTGACATGCACTAACCACCTCTCGTGGATCCTTATCTCTGGCAATGTGATCGTCGACTAACACTTGCGGGTTTTGGTCTAACAACAATCGTGATTCCCAACAGGAAGCACAAAGAAGAAATGTCCAACAGAACTTTGCAAATAGCCCCACAGCGTTGAATGAGTGCATCAGCAGTCAAAGGCCATGCAGTGATAAGACAGGATTAGGCTATAGGCAAACATTCGTAAAAGGCTCGACTTCATCAACAACAGGAAAAGGAGATGGACATAAAACTTATGCAAAAATTACTAAAGGGCCTATCAAGAAGGAAGAAAGCTTCCCAGTATGACAGAAGGTTCAAGAGACACAGAATCAGCAGTCCATATTGAATGAAGGCTCTTGGAGAACATCATCACGAAGAAGATCTCCCCCTCTTAGGTATCAAACCATCTTTCTTGGTGTCGGTTATTCTTGCGGAAATTTTGGACATAAAGCTGTAAATTGCCAAGCCTATCATAGGAATAGAAGTAACCTTGGAAACTACTCCAGGAATGACAATCCTAGAAATTCTCAAGAAGATTACAGGAAAAATTATAACAGGTTTGTTTACTTGAGCAATGAGATAGATGCTATAAATGGAACAATTTTGGACACTTGGCTAAAGATAGCAGGTTAACCGCTCCTCCAAAGGAATCACAACCAAATCAAAATGCTCCAAATGTCTGGAAGAACAAAATTGAGAGTTGATCACAATACTTGTATGAACAGGAATACAAATAGAATGGGAAAGAGTGGATTCATTCTTTCATTAGTTTATGCAATGTCTTATTACATAGTAGGACAGAAAATAAGTGCGTTACATAACTCCCAATATCTAACTATTAACCACCTCATTAATGACTATATTAAATGCCCTATTATTACATCACTTTATTAGTGAATATTTACTAATTTAAGTTCTAAGTTCTAAATATGAAAATCATTTCCAACACAAAAATCAAGACACTCCCATGATCACTTTTGACAGAAGTCTGCCATTTTGAGGAAAAATGACAAATAGCAAAATAAAAAAAACAAAATGAATGTAAATGTAATGTGCGGTTAGATGAGGAGGAGCCTGGATGGAATTGATGAGGCCCAACTGGGGTTGTTTTTTGTGCCTTTGAATATTCTGGATAATGCAAATGATACTGATTTAGATGGTGACATTGCTGTTGTTGGTCCTTATTCCTTCGTACGGTAGCTGGCTGCAGAGATCAGTGGGGCATTGCCTTGAGCAGCGATGTTCATTTGTCAATCGATCTGTTCTCAGATCAGTTATCTAATGATTAGATCTATATCTTCTGATTTTTCTAAATATAATGAGAAATACAATGGTGATATATGATTTGTGAATCATGATTACTTTGTTATGTTACATTCATTTTTTTCCCTTTGGAAAAAAGTTCATATCTTCTTGATATGAAAGGAAAATTACATTTTGCATTATGCTTATAAGCGTCAAAAGATCCCCAATTTGAAGCTTCTCCTTAAGAAGCATAGAAACATGCAAGCACTCTTTGCAGCTTATTCTAATATTTTCCAGAAAGCACAGGTAATCACCATCTAATGGGCCCTTTCTTTTCCCAAAAATGGCCTTCAGGCGTTCAGATACAAAAATGATCCCTGCATTTCAGAAACTGATGAAAAGTTCAAAAATCTTCTTTCCAAAAGAGCTCATAGATATTTATTACATAAAATATAAGGATCAACATAAAAATAAACAAGTCATGAAAATTCTGAGCATATTTAGATCTCATTAAGGTAGAGAGAGATCTCAGGATGATTGATGGCCTCCTTAAACTTCACTAGAAGCCAGGAATCCACTGCCATATGGAAACCTTCTTTTGAAAGGAATCTGCCAGTGTGTTAAACTATCTATGTAAATGCTGGATAGAAATATTTATAACAACTAACTTCATTCTTTTCAGTTGATCAAGGATAGCACCTGATAACAAGTTCTCCATCTCGAATTTTCCTGTCATCCAGTTTATAACTACTGAGGAGTCTCTGGAAACCTAAAGAGATGGGACTCCTTTATCTTCTGCCAGTTTCAAGAGAAGTTTCAGAGTCATCATCTCTGCAAAAGTATTTAAGCCTCTGCCTAAAGCTGCTCTAAAGTTAATGTAATGAGAATCAGAGAATAATAAAATACCACTGGCTCCACAGATGAATGGCTAAATTTTGCTGGCAACACCAAAATAACCACAGACATTTGACTTATCAATTTATGGATGAACCAATTACCTCAGGATCTGGGCTTTGAAGGGATTTTATACTGTCAAAGATGGATCTTGTTTTGGGTAGCACACTGAAAGAGGGGAACAAACCTGTTTTGGAAAGTTTCTGCATTCCTTGCTAACCAAATGGCTGAGGATACAACCAAAGGGAGAGCTCTTAAACTTTTTAGCTCCTTTTTCTGATACTAATTTTCCATATATGCATCCACTGTCCACAGACTCCCCTTGCCATCATTCCTTACACTCTGGTAGTCTAGACTCTATCCATTTCTTCCCAGACTTAGAGTAAATTAACAGATAGTTAAGAGGTGGTTTATAGTTTCACTTTTGTGCTTGCATAATGCACAGTGGCCTGGATCATGCCTGCTTCTGATTTGAAGGACATCCATGTTAAGATCTTGTTCATCATGGCCAGCCACATAACCACCTTCGATTTCAGAGGAGCTTCTATCTTCCATAGGCCCTTTCACTACCATTTATCCCATTCTTGATTTGCATAAACAAACATTTTTTGTAATCTAGCCTGGGAGTGTAACCTCCTAACGAGGAATTCTTTGATCAGAGCCATACATCCTCCTCCTTTCGTCTTCTCACATGACTCATTTTTAGTTGATTGACCTACCTCTTCCATGGGATAGCCTCTGCTTCTGACAGACTTGGCAGCTGTGCATTCTTCCATCCCTGATGCCAAATAGATGTGGCAAGGGTGTCGACAATTTGTGCAAGACAAAAAATTCCATTTCTCTGCAGAGCGTCAGTTATGAACTTGTTCATGACCAACTCATGGATCTGTCCCTATTTTAACCTTTTCCCCATTTCTTATTTTCCAACCATTGAAAAAGATAGATCTATTGCTTTCCAAATAATAAATACATCATGAATATTTTTATTGGAGCTATGATCCACTCTTCTATGGATAATGGTTCACTATACTTTTAGCCAAACAACGGCCTCCAAAGCCTCTTCTTAGAAATAAGTCTTGAAAGGGCCTTATCAGCCAAGGCCTTACCAAAGAGTGGATGTTTTTAAAAACTTATCCCTTCCCTCCTCGGGTTTGGCTACATATTGCTACTTCACTAATGGAATATGGTATACCATTGTTCACCTTTTTACCTGTCCACAGATTTGAAGCATGTCTTCTTGATATTTTCCAGGACCCTTTTAGGGATATAATCCAGATCATGCCAATAGACTAGGAGTGCTTCTGAAACTGACTTGATCAGGGTTAATCTCCTTCCTAAGGAGAGTCATCTATTAGACTCCTCTTTTGTTCATTTTTCTATCTTCTCAGTCAACGAACTACAATAATTTTTCCCATAATCATTTGGTTTTAAGAAAAACCCCAAATATTAAAATCCTGCTTAAAAATCGACAGGTAGGAATGGGAAAATCTGAAGGAGCAGTCTCACCCTTATTAAAGGCAATGGAGGATTTTGCAGAGTTATTTCCATTCTTGATGTATAATTCCAGATTCTCCTTTATCTTATTAGCATCTTCTTGTGCCATCACAAAACAACAAAACATTATCTACAAACAATAAATGGGTCAGAAAAAAGATCTTCCTAATATAATCCCTTTGAGATCACAAACTTTCTTAGCATTCTGCTATAATCAGGAATTCTGAACAACAGAGAAGATAAGCAGCTTACTTTTTTTTCTTTTTTTTTTTCCATCCATAGTGATAAGCAGCGTCCTTGTCAAAGTTCTTTGGTAGGTTTGAAAAACATAGATGCTGAACCATTAATTAAAACAACAAAGGAAGCTGAAGATAAACAACCGATAATCAAGTTCGCCATTTGGAAACAGAATCCAATAGGGATCAGAATCAGTCTCAGGTAGATCCAATTGAATCTGTCATATGCTTTTGATAACTCCAGTTTTAATACCATTGCTGACAATTTTTTAGTTTTTATAGTGTGTAATCCTTCTTGAGCTACCCCAATAACACCATGGATTTGCCTCCAATGCAGTCACAAACGTAGTTTTCAAAACCGGCCTTGCTAACTGGTTACTGGTCTAACCGGCCGGTTAGCAGGCCCACCGGTTGAAACTGGCCAGAAAACCCGGTCAGGGGGGGCATTTCTCCTTTTTTTTGCAAAAAGCCGGTCCTAACTGGCTGGTTTAGGATGGAACCGGCTGGTTTGTATCAAACTGGCTGGTTCCGTCCTAAACCGGCCAGTTAGGAGGCACGCCCACCGTCAACTGGAAAAACGACTTTTTGACTGTGTTTTAGGGGTTTTGGAGGAAAACTAAGGGTGTTTTCCCTCCAAAAACACCCTCTCCAAGCCTTTAAGAGGCCCCTCTCCCTTTCATTTGTCTCACACATCTCATTTGGAGTGTTTATGAGTTTGCTTGGGAGCTTGTAGAGTGTTGAGTTTTTTTTGGAATAGTGGAACAGCAGAGTTTAAGCTAAGTAGTAGTCATCATGTCTCCAAAAGCCAGAGATATTGCATGGGCCCATTGTGATATGATTGATGGCAACATGATCTGCAAATATTGCCAAAAATCCATTCAAGGAGGGGGTATTAACAGGTTCAAGCAACACTTGGCTGGGATAGGAGGCCATGTAAAGCCATGTGGAGCACCAAATGAAATAATAGGGCATATTGGGGCAGAATACCTTCTGAAGTTTGAGACTCAAGTCACTGAACCAATAGAGAAGTTTGTGACTGCAAAGTTTGGGAGTCGAGACTCAACCAACTGAGTTTGATCATGATAACTCATGAGAAGTTTCAAGTGATAATGTTGATCACTATTATAGTATTTTCATATATGTAGACTTGAGTCTTGTAGTAGGTCACTAGCCCCATAGTTTGTAGGCTTCGTTTTTGCACTCTAGAGGCCATTTAGAGCCTCATTGCTTATGTATTTTGTCGATGATATGTATTGCACTCAGTGCCATTTTGATATATTCACCTTTACATGGTATATAAATGAGCAATCTTCGCATATTTTGTCTCTATTGGCTTGGAATCATGTTTTTAAATCTTAAAAATAGGTTTTTTTTATTAAAAATTAATTATTTAATGTATTTTTCTAAAACCGGTTCGTTTAGACCAAACCAGTCCCAGTTAGACCGGTTCCGGTCGGTAAACCAGTTCATTAGGTGGACCGGTCCGGTTTTAAAAACACTGGTCACAAACTGCTCTTGAAATTTTTACTCAGGAAATCTTCTTGACCCTCACTCCTATAATTTTTGCAATTATCATACAAATACAATTGCACAGTGAAATAGACTTGAAGTATCAAAATAAGTGGCACTGCCCTTTTTTAGGGATTAGTGGATGGAAAATGGAGTTGTAGGTTGCTAAAATGTTTCAAGTATTCCTTGTTTCCTCCACCGCTCTTAACAATTCCTCCTTAAGCATATCATAGTGTCTTTCAAAAAAAATTCAGTTCGTCCAACGATCTGGCCCTGGGCTCTTATCCCTCTTGAAAAAGACAATACATATTTTAGTTCTTTATTTGTCACTTCTGCCACCAAGGTCTTATTTGCTGCTTCAGTTATAAATCTTGAAAAAGGGATGCGATCTTCACTATTTCAGTAATATTTACTTTGTCCTGTTCCTTGTATGGTTTCTTAAGATACGTGCATGCATATCTGCAATTTCACTAAGTTCCGGCAGTGCAATTTCACATAAGTTCTGGGCTTTACTGCTGTACTCTTTCTGTGTCTCCAGAACGGCATTGATTGGTTTCATCATTCATGTGGTTGGCATAGTTATGGAAGTATTTTTTATTTTTATTTCCATTTGCTAGAGTCCCACTCTTTGAGTCTCCAATGTGCTTTCCTTTCTGCAAACAATTTTCTCATGGATTGTTCCAGGTTCTTTAGCCTAGCTCGAGAGTCTTCAAAGTTCATCCTGCTCATCTCATCTATGCTTATTAAATGCCCAATTTGAAACTGCTTAGCTCACTTTTTAAAGATTAGCTGCGGACTGAAGGCTTGCGGACTCCCTTGAAGATGCATCAAATCTTTTGCATTTTGCCTTTAATAGGTTGATGGATTCCTCATCATCTAACCAGTTTGACTTGAACGGGCTTGGAGGTGTTCTATCTTCCTCTCCAATTTGTGGCAGGATTTGAAGATGGTCTGTGTCATCTCCCACTTCTACCCAAGATCTAATTCTTATCGAATCCACTCATTATAGGTTAAAAAACAAGAAATGTATCCATTCCTTTTCACAAATTTTCCTTTCCTTGTCTTCATATTTCTCCTTGTTGCTGTCTGCTTAACTCTCTCTATGTTCACCAACCCTGCCTCAAATTTGAGCAAGAAGAAATCTGTGTGGTGCTTGTGAGGGTTAGATTAAAGTCTCTACCCAGAATGACTTTATCAGATTTTGAAAGTTTTGAGCTAGTACGCCCTCCCAGAAGTCTAGCCTATCATCAGAAGGCCCATAAACGTTCACAACAGCATAAAGCGTACCCTACTCCATGGAATAGAGCTCTACTCTGATCTGTAAATCAATGAAAACAGAGTTAACCAACTTCATAGATCTTTTTCTCCCGCGAGTTAGCAAACTTGCAGAAAGCATATTGAATCTACTGCTAGAACTCCTAGTCTTTCTAAACAATAGGAAGGGCATCAATAGCCTTTTTCTTCTTTCTATTCTTCTCTTGGATCAAAACAGTGTTCCATGGGGGCGCGTCCCCCAGGTTGGTTGCATGTACCTCATGCTTCCCATGCACCTGCAACAGGGGACGCCTAGGGAAATGTTTCCTTTCCCCACATCCCCCTTTTGGGAAGTCGTGGGGAGACACAAGGGGAAACATTTCCCTAGTGTGGGAGATGCGTTTCACCAAAAGGGGTGCTTCTGGATGTACCCCTTCAAAAGAGGGATGTTTAAATGTCCCCCATCAAAAAGGCTGTGTCCTCAATTTTGTCTAATAACCCTTGAAATTAAAAAAAATATTTAAAAAAACATTAAAAACACTAAATAACCAAAAAAATTAAAAATTAAAATTAAAATTAAAAAAAATACATAACAAATATCAAAACCTAGACTAATCTGTACTCCCTAAGTCACTCATTCGACTTACCAAACTTATCTCTGCTTGACGTACCTTGTTGTGCTATCTAACTTACCAATTAATTGTTGCCTCTTCTCGACGAAGGCTCTCCTTCAATGTTCATTGTCCATTTCTAATTTTCAGTTTTAACTTTTGAGTCTTGACTCTAGATATCGTTGACCTCAAACTTATTCTTTGACTTATCACTCATTACTATTTTTGAGTTTGAGTTATATAAATTTACTATTCCAGTCTTCAGACTTCAATACAAGGTTGCGGTGGAGCCCCCCCGAATCCGCTCCCAATTCGCGCTTCACTTGGGAGCTAGTGGGGAACTACCTCGGGAGTGCACCGACGAAATCGCTCTCGAAGGGAGCGAATTTCAGGAGCGTGCTCCCTTTAAAAAACTTTTGCTCCTTGTTTTTGAGGGAGCAATTAGGGGAGCGGTCAGGAACTATTGCTCCTTGATCGTTTCCCTTCGCTTTGGGAGCAATTTTTTAAGGGGGGGAGCGGTCAGGGAGCGATCTCTCCCAACCTCTCCCCCTCTTAAAAAATCGCTCTCGTTGGCGCCGAAAAATGTTGAGCGATCGAGAGAGGGAGGCGACGACCAACGGATAGAGAGGGAGAGGAAAGGGAGGGAAGGGGAGGGGAAAAGGTAAAAAACACCCTCCCCCCTCCCATTATTCACCCATTTGTCTTAGTTGAAGAGAGCAAGAGAGAGTTTGGAGCTTGGAGAGAGCTAGAGAGAGGAGCTTGGAGGAGCTTGAGGAGCTTGGAGGACCTTGAAGAGCTTGCAAGGGAGATTGAAGCTTGGAATTGAAGGCTAAAGAGGTAGGATTTACACTCTAATCCAACATTTTTGTTTTTTTATGTTCA
The DNA here is from genome assembly GCA_000404065.3 of Pinus taeda. Lineage (NCBI taxonomy): Eukaryota > Viridiplantae > Streptophyta > Pinopsida > Pinales > Pinaceae > Pinus > Pinus taeda. The sequence continues at coordinate 62,976 of APFE031060315.1, read as the reverse complement.
TTGCTAAAAAAAATAAATAAATAAATTCTACTTGCCATTCCCATTCCTTCATTTTTTTGCAGACTCAAAACTTCAAGCATCATGGCTATATGGCTTGGCATTTTCTTCTTCTTGGTTCCTTTTTTGGTTATTATGTTGTTGGAGAGTAGAAGGAGGAGGGTTGATCATGATGAAGAAGTGGGTTATAGTGGATTTGATGAAAACCTTGGAGAGGAATACCTTGGTGAGGAGGAAGAGAGTGGACACGATGAGGCCCCAAAAACTAAATAAGACCAAACCACATTGTAGAAATATGTTACTAGGTTTGCAGCAGGGAAAGGGGGTGGAGCCACTAAATTTACATGCAATCATTGGAACAAAACTTACACGGGTTCATACACCTGTGCCAGAAGGCACCTCTGTGGGAAAGGCCATGGGATGGAGATAAACCAATAGGAATCAAAGCTTGTGTAAGTGCGTCAACAATAGATAGAGCCAAATACATAAGGGAAGAGGAAGAAGCCCAGTACAAATCTAAAAAATCAAAGGGTTTCTTTGAACATAGCTCACAATCACATGCACAAAGAACTCCTTCAACATCCTCCTATGGCAATGGATATGGAGGCATAGGAACAAAAATCTCTTTAAGGCGTAGAACCATATTAGATTTCCTTGACAAAGGGTGTAGGAATGATGTGGATTAAAAAATTTACCGGTTTCTCTATGTATGTGGGATACCATTCAATGTTCTTCACTCACCTTATTGGCATGAAATGGATTTTGCCATAAATGATGCCCCCAAAGGATTATTAGAGCCCAGGGTATGACATGGCTAGAACCATTGGAGTTGATCATGAAAAAGAAAAAATATCATATTCTTTGAGTAGAATGACAAATTCTTGGACTGAGCATGGGGTGTCCATTGTATCTGATGGATGGACAAATGTAAAAGGCAAGCCATTTATAAGTGTTCTTGTTGTGTCTGTTAGTGGTGCCATCTTCCTTTTAGCATATGATTACTGAAAGAAGTTCAAGACTGACATCAACATTGCATAACCATTACTTGAAACAATTGAACGTATTGGGCCATACAATATCATCCAAGTCATCACTAATAATGCTGCTAATTTGTAAGGCAACGAGATCAATTATTGAGGACAAATACACCGACATATTTTGGTTTGGGTGTTTGGTTCACACAATGAACCTTTTGATGCATGATATTATTAAAAGCAAAAACCAACAATACAAACAGATTGGTGATTTGTACAAGAGAGGCAAACCAATGATAAAATTTATTACAAATCATAGCAATACCCATGTGCTTTTCCGTAGTCACTCAAGATTGGAGTTGTTGAAGATTGCGAAGACTAAATTTGCTAGCTATTACCTCACCTTCAGGGTCCTTTTGAAGGTAAGAGAGTCAATAGCTAGCATGGTATCAAGTCCACACTGGCAGGTATTAAAGGTTAGGGCTACAAATGCCACTGACAAGCAAGGTTTTGAACAAGTGGAGGAGGCCGCTCTTGATGGTCTGTTTTGGGCACATGTGAGGGAAAGTAGTGCAATTCACCAAGCCCATTTATAACATGATTTGTTTTGCAGATACAGATAAACCAGTGATTGGGGAGGTGTATGAGCAAATGGATACCATGTTGGGGAAAATAAAAGATATTGTTAAGGAAGATGATCCAAAATACTACTCTCCATCTTGGTTGGGACAACTTGCATCTTGGGGTGGGGTTAGGGCCAAAGTCCATACAGATCGAGAGTTACAAGAGGGTTATATGAAAGCATTAGACAAGCTAGTCCTTGATAGGGAGGAGTGTGCTAATATGCATCTTGAATTAGGCAGATACTTCAGTTGCACTGGTTTGTTTGGTTCTTTGCACGCAATGGAAGATAGAGACAAATTTGATGCTCTCACATCGTGGGAAGCATATGGCGGCATGGGACTTCTGCCAAAATTGGCAAAAAAGCGTTCTCTCACAGGTTGTACATACTTCTTCTGTAGAGAGGTGTTGGAGCACCTACAACTTCATACATAATGTGAGAAGAAACATAATCAATGGAAACCGAGTAGAAAGCTTGATTAATGTGCACCTACAACTTGAGGTTGTTGAGTCATTATTGTGATCGCACTAATGAGGATCCAACATATAAAATTTGGGACAACCACCCAGAGGACGATAATTTGGAGGATGAAGCTATACATCTTGAAGAATTGGAAGCAAAACTTTTGAGAGATGATGATGAAGCAACAACAGCCATGCCACCCCCGTCCAGTAGTAGTGCCAGTGCTCGAGTTCCAACTATTGTTCCTTTGCTGTTGCCACCTCCATGTACGTGCTCACGTGGAGGGCATGTGCCTTCTGGTTCTGGTTGTGCGACGACTATGTGGGAGGAGACTCCTAGAAGACCACCAATACCATGACTTGCTCAGAAATTAGACATTTCTTGTGGCAAGAGGCTCAATAATTAGCAATAGATAAATTTACTTGTCTTTTCTAGTTTCTAGTAGTTTTAATAACTGTTGACTTTTTCATATTTATTATGATATTTTTTGTAAACAATATATGACAATTTAAGTTTGAAGTTTGAAGTTGGTAATTATAACTCATTGGTAATGAATTATGAATATGATGCTTGGTGAAAGTTGAAAGTTGTTTCATTTCATTTCATTTCATGTTAGATATTCTTTGTTGTAATGGTTACACTTAGCTTACAAGTACAACTTTGGTGATCAATGATGATAAATGTTATATATTGAATTTTAAAAGCTTGAAACTTTAAGATTGATGAATCGTGAGACTCAATATGTTGTATGTTACTAACTTGTGGACGTGGTTGATGAAGAATATAACTTGTAGATGATTGATGTTATATGGTTCAATCTATGTTTTAATGCTTTTTATATCTATGAATGATGAGTATGGATCAATGTATTTATGCTTTCATTATTGGATATGAATTTTAAACATATATATCTATATACCCCGATGTCCCTCTGTCCTGCCTAAAGTTCCCTAAAATTTGAGGGTACTCCCACATGCCCCCCCTGTGCATCTCCTTCCACTTGTGTCACCTCATCTTGGAGTCTTGCTAGAACATAGGATCAAAATAATGTCAGGTTTATGCACATGTACTCAGCTACTGGGGGCAAGTTTTTTAGAGGGATTGCCCTTCCCCCTTATTTAAGGGAGAGGATAATAATAAATGGAAACCTCTAGCGAGAAATCAAAATGCATGTAGATTAGGGTTGATTTCTTTGTCATGATAATTACTTGTGAATGTTTGTTGACTTATTAAATTTTGTGTTCTTCTTCATCAAGCAATTACCAAAATACAAAACATGAAGATCACAAGAAACAAAGAACACAAGATAGGCTCCAAGCTAGGGCAAAACCCATGAAATCCTCTTCTTATAGAATTAGATCAAAGTGAGATATCCAATACCCAAGACCAAGATCAAGACTGTCACAATGAACCCAAGTCAGCCCTCCAAGTCTCCCACCAACTCAAAGTCAACGCTGGTCAAATTTCTGAATTCTTGTCATCCCCTAAAATTTCGGCCCCTAAAATTTTGGCCTTGTAACCCACAGAGAATACTTGCACATGTGGACAGATTAGGGCAGAAAATAAGACTCTTTCTCTCTCTCTCTCTCTTTCTCTCTCTTTTACTTAGCTGAATTTCTTCTTCTTTCTTGCAAAGAAATCGATTGATTGCCAAAATGTGGAACACACATGCCAATATATACTTGTTCGACCATATGAAGAGACACAGCTCATGGGCTAGCTGACTTGGTCTTGTGAAGACACATTGACTTAGGAATACATTTCTTTTCTTTTCTTTCAAAAAATCCAAATGGGACTTTGACTCAATGACTCATAATAAAATTTCTTCTTATTCAATAAACCTTGGAATCTTAAAGACATGCTTTGACTAATGAAAATAATAATAATAATAATTTTTTCTTAATTTGCTTTTTACATGAAACACATATTGATACAAGTACAATGATAATTAATAAATTATGAAGACTGAACCTAGTTACATTTTCAGCAACTTGTTAATTTATGGTATGTTCTATGCTTAGCGCAGTTTACTTCAATTTCTTCTTATTAGCCACTGTTTAACAATCATATAAACATAAAGTAAAATGCTGATAGAACATTAATAAATCGACAGAAAACAAGCCAAGACAAGAGACACAAGATATGGTGGCTAGCCAGGGACAAACCCCAATGTGGGGAAACCCTTTGATCAATTCTTCTTTAATCTTCAATAGTTCAGCAGAGAGAAATAGTACAAATTTAGAAACCTGTAATTTTATGACAGCAGCAGAAAACCCTAAATAAGCAAAGTCAAATTTAGTCAAACAGCCACGGGTTGACCTCTAGTCAACCTTGAAGAACTCGGCCTTCAACAACAAACTTTGGCAACCCAAAAAAGCCCTTGGTCCACGGTCAAAACAACAGTCAAATATCAGCAAAGTCAAATTTAGTCAAACAGCCACAGGTTGACCTCTAGTCAACTTTGAAGAACTCGGCCTTCAATAGCAAACTTCGGCAGTGCAAAACAGCCCTTGCTCCACGGTCAAAGCAACAGTCAAATATCAGCGGTCTGCGGTCAACCCTAACCTGTCAACGTTGGTCAACACTTTGGTCAACACAGCCCCCAAATAGCATGCGCAGGTCAGCCCTTGGTCAACGCTTCATTTAGCAAGCTGACACTTGGTCAACGCAGCCCTATAAAAAGTCAACAATGCCTAGAAAGTCGACGCTGCCCTTAACAGAAAATGCATCCTTCTTCTTGCACGTGTGGGAGACGTTGCTCCTAACCTATCCCAATGAGATAAGGAGAGAGAAGATGAGTTGAGATGAGATGAGTGAATAATGACTCAACCTCACTTGTACTTATATGGTATGTTGGGCATGTGTGCCACACATTTAGCTGCTGGCCGACCTTGACAATTTGTCAAGTAAATACAAATAAATTCATATCTCCATAAATACTTGTTGGAATCGGATGATTGTTATATCAATCCTACACTTCTCGACGAAAGGAATGAAGGAAAAATATCAACTGCCATAAATAAGATGACCCACATGGAGTTTGGCCCTAGTTGCCAATTTTAACACTCCCTCTCAACTAGGGAGAACTCCATCTACTACTCTGTTTGACCATCCGTACTATCTTTGCCATCAAATGCACTGCTCGGCTCTGCTCTGCTCTGATATGAAGAAGAAGAAATGATCGAGGATGTATCATACCATCCTCCACTGACTCGAAGTTAATCTCAGAGCGTGTCATACCACTCTGACTGATCCCAGATCAATGGAGGTCATCCTAGTATAGGGAGTGCGGTAGATACAATGATGCGTCCATCGATAGTACTACTAATGGTCCCTAACCCGATTTCTCTACTCATTGATCAGATGAGAGGTACTTCCCATGAGTCCCAGACTGCATGGGTAGGATGCCTCGACATGAGAACTAATGATCTGGTCCCAAAGTCGCCATGGTGTATTATAGGGGAAGATTGAACCTTTCAACCTGTACATAGCGCATCACTAGGGGGTGTGAGTCACCCTTTGGTCGCATGTCGCTCCAAGAAGTACCCCAAGCCCCCTGGAGCTCCCAGAGCTCAATGTAAGCACCATACACGACCCTCGTAAGAGGGTCTCTCAACGACACCAGGTCGTTCTCGAAAAGTCAAGAATGACCTTTCCCTGGGGTTTTGTCAAAATGTCGGTGACCTACTCATATGTACCGATATGTTGGAGCCTTATTGCTCCCTGCTGCACCATATCCCGAATATAGTGGTACCTGATATTGATATGCTTGGAGCGATCATGAAATACAGGATTCTCTGATAAATGAATCTTGCTCTGGTTGTCACACAGGATCATGGTAGTATCCAATGTAAATCCAAACAACTCACTGAAGAGCTTCCACAAACAAATCGCCTCACAAGAGGCCATACTTGCAGCAATGTACTCTACCTCAGCGGTGCTCAAACCCACAGACTTTTGCTTCCTGCTCATCTAGGATATAGAGGCAGATCCCAAAGAGAAACAACACCAGGAAGTGCTCTTTCGATCCACCACACTACCTACCCAATCAACATCGGTATACCCATGTAATCTCACATCTCCGACCGTGTATCTCAACCCATGAGTGATTGTGCCACAAAGGTATCTCAACAGATCCTTGGCACCAATCCAATGTGTGTGGTGAGGCTCAACCATATGTTGACTCAACATGTTGATTGCAAAACATATATTCGGACGAGAGTTCACCAGGAACATCAATGCTCCAATGAGTTGACGATACTTGGTAGCATTTTGTAAAATAGGTCTAACAACACTACTGCTTAACTTCTTGAAGTCAAGCTCCATCGGGGTAGTCACGAGCTTGCAGTCCACCATACCGAATCTCTCCAATATCTTCACCACATATGTTCCTTGAGATAGGAAAACCTCCCCTGGCTTGTGTGAGACTTCCAGTCCTAGGAAATAGTGCATCAGTCCTAGGTCCTTCATCTCAAACTCAGAAGCCAACTCCCTCTTACATTTGTGTATGAGAGGGTCTGCACCTGTCAGAAAGAGGTCAACGTATAACACCAGTATGAGAGGTTTGTCATCTTCAACCTTAAATTAAAGGTTAGGGTCGGCTTCACTCCTAGTGAACCCCAACTTCATCAAGTAGCTATCGATCCTTTCATACCACGCTTGGGGTGCTTGCTTTAGTCCATAGAGGGCTTTCTTCAACTTGCACACATGAGATTCCCGATCATGAATCTCAAATCCTTCGGGTTGTTCCACATAGACTTCCTCTTTGATCGAACCATGCAAGAATGCGATCTTGACATCCATCTGATGTAGGTTCCATCCTTGCAAAGCAACAAGGGCTATGATCGAGCAGAGGGTGGTGTATCGGGCAACAGGTGCAAATATCTCGTCATAGTCTATGCCTTCCTTCTGAGAGAAGCCACGAGCGACAAAACGAGCCTTATACTTTTCAGCACTTCCATCAGCTCCATGCTTTATCTTGTAAAGCCATTTCAAAGTGAGAATTGCTTTGTCCTGGGGTCTGGGGACCACATCCTAGACATCGTTCTTCATGATGGACTTATATTCCTCAGTCATAGCATCCTTCCATACTTGATGCTTGACAACTTTTGCGAACGATGAAGGCTCATTTTGAATGATCGTGCTCATGATGGTCAAGTATCTCTGATACTTGGCCGACTTCTTACTTTCACGGAAAGTCCCTCTGGGTGCAATGTGTCCTTCGACATCATCAAGTGTCCCCCGGAGCCATAAAGGCCTCTTCCTAGAAGAGGAATGTTCTTGCGGAGGGGGATCAATAGGATCCATAGGTTCTTCTACATCAGGCATCGTCTCATCTTCCTTTTCCTCTGGTTTTCTGGTGACAACTTCTCCAGATTTCGTCAATATAGGAAGATTGTCAACTTTGCTAAGAGCCATATCTTCGTCAAAGGTGACATCATGGCTAATCTCGACATCCCTTTGACCAACCACATGGATTCTATAGCCCTAGTATTTTCACTATAACCCACGAAGATTCCTTTCTTTCCAGATGCACCCAATTTATTCCTTTTCTCCTTCGACACATGAAAATATACAAGACTTCCAAAAATTCTAAAATGGGATACGTCAGGTTTCTTGTCAGTGAACATTTCTTCGAGAGTCTTGGAACCTAATGCTTGATGAGGGCATCGATTTTGCACATATAGGACAGTATTCGCAGCTTCAGCCCATAGAAACTTCAGAAGCCTTTGATCATGGAGCATAGCACAGACAGCTTCCACAATCGTAGGATTCTTCCTTTCCGCCACACCATTCTGCTGAGTAGTATATGGTGTTGTAGTCTCCCTCTTAATGCCAGCCTCGTTGCAAAAGTCATGGAACTCATTGGATTCATACTCAGTCCCGTTATCAATCCTTAAGATTTTGATCTTCTTTTCGGTTTGATTCTCGATCAAGGCTTTGAAGGTGACGTAACTAGGAGAACACTTCATCCTTCTTTTTGAAGAAGTCCAAGTCTTGCAAGAATAATCATTAGTAAAAGTGAGGTAATATAAATATCCTCGCAAGGAATTCATAGGCATCATACCAGATATGTCACAGTGAAGCATCTGCAATATATCAGAGGTCTTGCTATGGCTTGAGGGGAATGGTCCCCTTTTGAGCTTTCCTTCGGCACATCCAGGACATACACCTTCTTGCTTTAATTTGAACTCAGGCATCTGGTCACTGTTTGTCTCACATCTGGTAGAGCTTTATAATGAAGGTGGGCAAACCTCTAGTGCCATAGTTTGGACGAAAGAGATGTGTCACAAGTCATGAAACCCAACGGACTTCCTCCGACATGATATAAAGAGTCAACCCTAAACCCAAGAGTGAAAGCATCTTTGAAATTCTTTCCATACACGTACCTTGCCATCGACGAAGGCCACCTTGTAGCGTTTTTCTTTCATTGCCGAAAGGGAAACCAGGTTCTTTTGAGATCAGGTAGATATTGGACTTCTTGCAAGTGAATTTTATTACCCTGATTCAATTGTAGAGAGACATTCCCTGCACCTTTTATGGGATATTTAGAGTTGTCCCTAAGAGCAATTTCCAGGTTGGTCTCCTTCTCTATCAGAATAGAGAGAGCTTCTTTATAACTAGTGAAGTGCCTTGAGGTACCACTATCAATAAGCCAATTTCCCAGCAAGTCCGGGGGAGCAGTGGTAGAGAGGGCCGCTGGTAGATAATATTCATCGTGCTTATTATTAACAACATTAGATTCATACCTGGAGTTTCTTGCCTTTTTTGAGGGTTGACCATTTCCCTGATTTCCGTCATTCCTTTTTCCTTTGCCATTGAACTTGCCCTTCCTTTGATTATTGTGGGAATTGCCTTGGGAGTGATTTTGATCATCGTCATGAGATGTGTCCTTTCTATCAGGGCACTCCCTCGCATAGTGGCCAATTTTGTTGCAAATGTAACATCTACCTTTCCTTCCACCTTTCAGTCTGGCCTTTCCCTTAGATCTTGCCCCAGAGTTATTTCTCCTTTTAGCATGAGAGGAGAATGCAGTGGGATTGCCTCTCTAAGTGTAGGCATTTCTTGCTCTTCCATCCTTGTTTCTTCTCGAATCCATCTCGCCATCAGTTCCTCAAATCTTGGGATTGCATTATTGTTGAGAAGAGTGGTTCTGAATATATACCATTCAAATGGGAGCCCTCTGAGAGTTGATGGTCAGTTCCCTGTCAGGAACAACTTCCCCAACCGATTGGAGATCATTCTTGATCTCGGTGATCCTTAAGAAGTATGCTTGCATACTCTCATCTTTGCCCTTCTTAATTCCCTTCAGCTTATTTCGAAGGAACAAAACTTGATTGGCATCATTAACTTTAAATAAACTTACTAGTCTATCGTAGATTGGAGGTGGTCAACGCGGAAACAAAGGCCACCAGGCGCTTGTTGATAGAGTCCCAGATGATCTTCTTTGCTTTGACTTCTCCCCTGGTCCACTTGTTCCTAGCAGCATCAGATGCATTTGATGGAGGCTCAATGATTCTACCTCTCACATGGTCCAACACTTCCTGCTCTTCTAATGTCAGATTGAGAGACATCTTCTATCTGTGATAGTCAGACTTCTCACGGAGCTTGTCTTCAGCGGGGAAGTGTGATGAGGACCCCATGAAGTCTTTGAGCTTGCTTCAACAGCCTTCGGCGATTGCTCTTGTTCTTGCTCTTGCTTGGGCTTTGTCTTCACCTCAGCTCTGATACCATGTTAATTTATGGTATGTTCTATGCTTAGCGCAGTTTACTTCGATTTCTTCTTATTACCCACTGTTTAGCAATCATATAAACATAAAGTAAAATGCCGATAGAACATTAATAGATCGACAGAAAGCAAGCCAAGACAAGAGACACAAGATGTGACAGCTAGCCAGGTACAAACTCCAATGCGGGGAAACCCTTTGATCAATTCTTCTTTAATCTTCAATAGTTCAGTAGAGAGAAATATTACAAATTCAGAAATCTGTAATTTTATGACAGCAGCAGCAAACCTTAAATCAGCGAAGTCAAATTTAGTCAAACAGCCCCGGATTGATCTTTAGTCAACCTTGAAGAACTCGGTCTTCAACGACAAACTTGGCAGCCCAAAACAGCCCTTGGTCAATGGTCAAAACAACAGCCAAAGATCAGCAGTCTGTGGTCAGCCCTAACCAGTCAACGCTGGTTAACACTTTGGTCAACGCTGGTCAACACAGCCCCCAAACAGCATGCACAGGTCAGCCCTTGGTCAACGCTGGTCAATGCAGCCCCCAAACAGCATGCGCAGGCCAGCCCTTCGTCAACACTTCATTTAGCATCCCAGCACTTGGTCAATGCAGCCCTAGAAAAGTCAATGCTGCCCTAAATAGAAAATGTGTCCTTGTTGCACGTGTGAGAGATGCTGCTCCTTCACTGGCCCAACCAGATGAGGAGAGAGAAGATGAGATGAGATGAGTGAATAATGACTTAACCTCACTTGTACTTATATGATATGCTGGGCATATGTGCCACACATTTAGCTGCTCGCTGACCTTGACAATTTGTCAAGTAAATACAAATAAATTCATATCTCCATAAATACTTGTCGGAATCGGATGATCATTAAATCAATCCTACACCTCTCGACGAGAGGAATCAAGGAAAAATATCAGCTGCCATAAATAAGATGACCCACATGGAGTTTGGCCCTAGTTGCCAATTTTAACAAACCTCCCTTTGGCTTTCCCGGCTTTAAGGGCCCTTTCTAGGTTTGTTGTTTCCCTTGCTTAATTTTTCTAATGGCTTGAGTTTAGGCTAAGGAAATATGGGATTTCCTTCCCCTAGCAGTGTGAAGACCTACCCTCTTAGTATCAATGCTGAGACCACCTTCAACTTCAATATTGCCTAGTCTTTTATACCCCTTTCTTGATGCTAAGGGACAACAAAATTGTTTAGAATTGGAGGACTTCTTTTGGATATCCAAGGAGGGTTACCCATAACCCCTTGAATACTTTCTTGAGGACAAGAAATTTAAATGACTCCCTTTCTAAGGAATTACAATATCCATCCTCCCAATAAGTGCTAGACAATACCTCTTTCCTTTTCAATCTCTTGCTAGCTTTTGTTTACAACTTCTTTCTTGTAAACTCTAGTCCCAACCTCAGTTCTTGGAGACAAATTAATTGATTCATTTTCAAATAACGCGGAGGGAGGGTAATTTGACTTACCCATTTGAATTTTGAACAAGTGGCTGAGTTTTGCTGGGTTCCAGTCTCATATCGTCTTTGGCAGTAGGTTTTCATGGAGTGTTACCAGATAATTACTACCTAATGATTCTTCACACAGTATTCTTATGCCACTGATATCATTGAGCAATTACACTTTAGAAAATATCGACAATAAATGCCAGTAGAAACAGTAAAGATCATAGAATGACGACCATGCACAATAGAGACAATATTTTTACCCTGGGAAATCCAACCTTCGGAGAAAATCTAACAACTCTTCTTAGGAGAAATTATTCTTCAGCAAGGTTTACAAATCAACAATTTGTCTAGAAATCTGTGCCAAGTACAAGTCCAAATACCAGTCAAAACTTGGTCCAAGTAGGCGCAGGTGAATGTTGCTCAAACAAAATGCTCAGAAGTCAATGCTGGTCTTTGGTCAAACTTTGGCCCTGCGGCTCCTGTGGTCAACTATGGTTTACTGTGGTCAAATTTTGGTCCTGTGGCTCCTACAGTCAGTTGTGGGTGACTGTGGTCAAATTCCTGCGCATGTGTGGCCCTCCTGCAGCTTGGTCAACTCTAGTCAAACTTGTCCTAAAACAGTTCAGTCAAGTCAACTCAAACTCGGTCGAACAGAGAGAGAAGCTCCTACATTTTATTGTTGTTGACTGTGGTCAAATTCCTGTGCATGTGGCCCTCCTGCAGCTCAGTCAACACTAGTCAAACTTGGCCTAAAATAGTTCAGTCAATTTGAGTCAAACTCGGTCAAACAGAGAGAGAAACAGCTCGGTCAAACAGTCAACTCGTCCTTTTCTCCAGCGGCCGTCCAATAGACCTTAGAAAGATGAAGAAGAAATTTGCTTGCTTGGTGGTGAAAATGAGATGTCACATCATCTCTATATACTAATTGAATGTGGGTAATTAACCCAAGGGACACACTTTCATAAGGTGGGCTGACTTGACTTACTGAGCCCACATGATACTCCAAAAATAAATTTTTCATTCTTTCATCATAATTCTTCTAGGCTGACTTGGGCATGCGGGAATACCTCCCAATGCAGTTCCTCCTCCCATCCAAGTATACCAATGCCTTTGCTTCTTTAGTTACTTCTAAAGTTTGAGTGCCGCAGCATTTCCCCCTTTTTTTCCAAGCTCTTGGCACTTTTATACCATTCAAATTTATCATTTCTAGTCGATAATGACATTGCATTTTCACTTTAGAAGAATAGAACCACCATCAATTTCCAATCTCCATTCTCTTGTGAATTTAAGGATGCAGTGGTTGTATAGATGATGCCCAAATACATGACATTTGGTGCATTTGAAAGGAATGCCCACATAATCAAGCATTTGAACATAGTGGTACCATTGTATTTCAATTTCAATATCCGTCACAAATCCTTTCTTCAAATCTAAGTCCACCCGAATATGGGCCACCATTTTGGATGCATTTTATAATGATTGTATGCTTCTAAAAAGGACCAGAAAGACGTCCATGGTCCAGAGTTCCAGGGGCAAGCTCAACAATTTAACCCATACAAACCGCATCAAATGAATGTTGAAACACAATGACCTGTCTTTCATGGTTAGTGGCTCGGAGCCCCAGAGTTAACCTATACAAGCCGCATCAAATGAATGTTGAAACATAATGACCACTCTTTCATGGTTAGTGGCTCGGAGCCCCAGAGCCTTCTTGATCCCGAGATCCTTATGGCATCTACCTCAATTTGGAAATAGAAGGCTAAGCACTCCCACTAGCATATTGAAACCAGTGGAATAACCATAGCTAGTCACTCTAAACCTTATCTATCTGTAGCCCATGGTTCCACTCTAAGATAGGTCTTCCACAAAGCTGCCTTGTCAGTGTTCTAGAACTTGCTAGTCATTACATGTATCATTTATGATTTATTAGTAACACGTGATGCATGTTATTGGTGCATTGTCATGTATAAGATTTCAAAGATTTATGTTTTTTTAGTTCTTATATATTTTATTTTAACGTTTTAGTATGTTAGGTAGGGACCCTTACTAGGAGACCTTGATCTTCCCTATGAAAGCCCTTAGAATTTGTAGGGTGATTCCACATGTCCCCTGGATGTGCTTCCATACTTCGTCGTCCTTGCATACCAGAAACTTGGTGGAACATTGTTATTTTCTCTCAATTGCATGCACATGAATTATTGTTGGAGATGATGCTGTTCATTGTGTTATGTTGTCAATAATTATATGTTTATTATGTTAGTTGAACTTCTTATTGTGGTTTGACTCCCAAAGTGTGCATAAATGATTTGGGCATAAGATTCCTCTTGTTTCTAAAGCAATTGTTTACGCTACCTTTTTAGCTTTACAATCCAAACACGAGATATGATTACAAAGCTGTCAGGAGATGGACCACGCAAAGGAAGATTGGATACAGCCTTATGGATTGTGATAAGGTAATCTTGAATTGTTTTCATTTAATTCTATGTTTGTAGCATCTCTGTTTCATGAAAGGGAGTCTAAGAGTGTTATAATTTGGCATTGCTTATGCAGATTTTTGTTCCAATTCACAAGGAAATTCACTGGTGTTTGGCTATCATTGATATGAAGGCGAAGAAGTTCCAATATCTTGACTCACTTAGAGGAAGCGATGCACATGTCTTGGATGTTTTGGTAAACTAATTTTTTCCTTTCTCAGCAAGCTATTTTTTTTGGAGTGGGTAGGGTGCTCTTGACAACTAGCATAACGATTTCTTTGTTGCTTCTGTTTTCAGGTTAAATATATTACGGATGAAGCAAAGGATAAAACCGGCCAGGATCTAGATGTAAGCTCTTGGGAGACACAATTAGTTGAGGACCTTCCTCAACAGGAAAATGGGTATGGCTGGGTTGATTTCTAGAATTCAAGGGATCTAGTTTTATTTGTCAAATTGGTGTTTGGGTTTATTTCTAGAATTCAAGGGATTTAGTTTTATTTTGTTAAATTGATGTGATTCTATTTGATTATGAATGCTTGTTTAGTTAGCTAAATGAGATTGGAATACAACGATGGGAAAAATTGAAGCCCCCCTTTAATCATAAAAGGGCTGTGAATATTTTATTAGTAGAATGGGTGCATAAATGATAAAACTTTAAAGCTCTGCTCTTCTATGTAGGTTAGCGTTTTGGTTGATGGTCTAATGGGTTAGTTTCTACTAGTTTTAAAGTGGAATGCCAAAACTAACCTTTCAGGACAAGCCACTTTCCAATTGGTTCTTCACATTAAAGATAAGGAGATCCGCTTTTCAAAACTCATCCATGAATGCAAAGTGTGTACAATTTATGAGGTCGCTATCTATGAAGGGTAATGGATTTTTGCTTGACAGGTCGGATTGTGGAATGTTCATGATCAAGTATGCAGATTTCCATAGTCGGGGGTTGCCCCTCAGTTTCTTTCAGGTAACTATCAGAGTTTAATTTTAGTTACTTGTTACCTTTAATTCTGACATGCAGTAAAGAGCATTGTCCTTTTCTAATTTGAGATAATGGTTTTGTTCCAGACACACATGCCTTACTTCCGCAAGAGGACCGCAAAAGAGATTTTAAGACTGAAGGCGGAATGATTTTTTTATGTTCAAATGAGAGGAGATACTTATTGGTTTGTTGATGTAGCTTTTAATCTCTGTTGTTTGGATTCTTTCTGCATTCTAGTTGGTATACTTTTTCTTAGAAGTTGTCTTATTCACTGACATACTTGCAGAATTACAGCTGCCCTTCTAGGAGCTTCAATTATGTATTCTACAACACTAGGAATTGCACCACTTCTATTCCAGCCGTGTGCAGGTTATTGCGTTTTAGATTTAAAACCTGCAATATGGCATTGGGAATGTTGTGAGTTGCAGAGACCCGGGAACCATTTTTAGATTCTGCATAAAGGCAGTAAGGAGGCTGACTTAAGGTTGCTGTTTCATTATCAAGGGTCCATTTCAAGTAAACTTCATACGAATCTGGTCCATTTTTCATTTGTTTCAGTGGGCAGAGGCTATGCGGTTGTTTTCTTCCACTAACAAAATTTCCTCACAGTCAAGCTGAGGGTTTGAACATTTCATTTTTGTGCCTGGAACGATGCTATGTTACAGATGTATACTTGTGTGGAACATGAGGAAAAATTTCAGCCTGAAGGATTGCCGCATTCTGAATGTATGACAACAGTATAGATCAGAATTATTGTAAAATACAGTTATGTGAAAGTTTGTGTACTTAATTGGAAGACGTATATGCTTATACAAGGATGACAGAGACCATCTATATATTAGCAGTGATAAGCAGTGACAATATTGTGAATTTCCATAGTTGTAGAAATAAATGCTTTATACAAGGATTGATGGAGACCATTTTTATGTTAAGCAGTAACAATATTGCTGTTATTTCCTTATAGCTGTAGAAATCTTCTCTCTTATGAGTGATGCAAACATGTTCAACTTACTTTCTTGCGTGTTCAGTTTCAAATTTAATTGACATGGTTTAATTATACATCAGAATTTTTGTAAAATACAGTTATGTGAAAGTTTATGTACTTAATTGGAAGACGTATATGCTTATACAAAGGATGACAGAGACCATCTATATATTAGCAGTGATAAGCAGTGACAATATTGTGATTTTCCATAGTTGTAGAAATAAATACTTTATACAAGGATTGATGGAGACCATTTTTATGTTATTTCCTATAGCTCTAGAAATCTTCTCTCTTATGAGTGATGCAAACTTGTCCAACTTACTTTCTTGCGTGTTCAGTTTCAAATTTAATTGACACGGTTTAATTATACATGAAAAACATTAAGGCCAGGCCAGATTGTATGTTTATGGACTAAGATGTGGGTTCAGAAGTTCACTACACTAACTGGCATGTTTGTTACAGTAGTATCTCTGAATAAGCATAATTGGGCGTGTACTTGCCCTATACGGACTATTCATTTTGAGGTGATAGCATGGTCCTGACTGTATGTTGGATGCGGGATGGGAGAAGGCATATTCTTGGCTTGGCTAAATTGCTGGCGACAATGTTCACTTACTTTTCATGGCCTAGAATTTATGATTGCTTTAAAAAAAATTAAAAGCTGCATTTTTTGTTGGGGATATTTAAGAGCAGAAGGTTTACTCCTTGCTGACCGCAGTCATGTGATTGCAAGTTGCGTTTTGAATAAATGCAGAATGTGTCGGACATCGCCTTAATGGAAGAGAATTAAGGCACACATCACCGAATGTAGGTAATTGGAAATTCTCGTGAATTAGAGTTCATTAAGAGAGAGGGAACTACGGGTTAGGGTAGAGCGAGTTTGAAGACCACAAATTTCCAATGGAATTATAGAAAATCACTTTAGAAACTCTAGACCACTAACTCTCGATTTTAGCTGGAAATATTGAGATGGGGTGAATCAATATTTCACTTTAATTAGTTATTTTTTTTGTCATTAACGTGAATGTAAGATCAAAACGTAAATCAGCATCACATCACATCACATGAATAGTGCATAAGAAATTGAGATGGAAACCCTTATGGGAGAAAAACGACTAATCATTTTCTAATATAAATGATGAGTACAATAATTTATCAATTCCATGGGAAGCTCAAACTCCCTAATACTCAGAAAATCATTCAATTTATTATGAACCCTGAAAGAATGCTCCAACACCATGCTTTACTAGCGTACATTGGAAGGATGCTTTAACACCTTATTAGCATCAATCTGCTGCTGTAGCGCCACTTTGCTAACATGAAGTGTTTTCAGGCTCCAACTTGCACTAGTTTGCTACCCTAAAATTAAAAGATAGAAAAATAAATATGGGCTCCCGTACCAAGGACAATGACCCACTTATAATTATATACATATAGAATTTTATTGCCGTCTCCGCTTCTCTCTCTCTCTCTCTCTCTCTCTCTCTCTTATGTATATACATACACACACACACCTTGTAGTCAATGTATCACTACTCAGGTTAACAAATATGTGCAATGGGTGTTCTAGTGGCATTGAGAGGCTCTACAACCTAGTATGAGAGAGATTTTATCACGTAATGTTACATTTAAAAATAGTAAAATAATACTTCAAATTAAAAACTTAAAGTAGTAATAACAAAATAATTTAATGTTGGCCTTGATCAAAATACTACTTGAATTTGCATAATAGAGATATAAAGTAACCAAAAGTGAAAATAATTTACCTTTTGCTACGAAGAAGAAATGTAATTTTTTCACTACTTAATATGAAAATGATAGAAATTAATATTATTGATATCACATTTTGTGTAATTCAGTTTACATGTGATATTTAAAAAAAAATATATTAATAGCAAAAAATATTCCAGTGTGCCCATTGTAAATAATTTAATTTATATCTAATTTGTTTATAGAAAAATAAAGTTTTTAAATAGAAAAAATTCTTGTATTTTCACTTTGGAAGATGTGTAATTTATTTCGTTTTTGATATGGAGTTGATACATAAGATTTTTAAAATATTAATAACAAATAAAAGATTAACAGGAGTTATAATAAAATAGTTCAAAACAGGTAGTAAAATATTTAAAGAGAGATTGAGAGAATTATTATTCCATTAGTCATTGTTTTCTAATATGCATGAGGGAGATTTATAATTCTTTCGATGTTTAAATATGGATTTGATATGTAATGTTTTAGAAAATATTAATAATAAAAATAATCAAATGTATGCATAATGAAAAAATATGAGGCATGTATTTTAACATTTTAACATGGAGAATGTGAATTATATATGAAATATTTCAATGTTAACTACATATATATTATATTAGTCTAGATCCATCTTAATTTTGAATCTACCAAACTTCGAGAGGGATCAAATCTCTTTTCACTCTAAGAGATTTGATCTCTCTCAAAGCTTGGTAGATCCGGAGTTAAGATGGATCTAGGTTGGTTAACAACATTTGTCAACCTGTCAAGTTGTTATTGTACTATCACTTCAGAGATCAAACTTTAGGATCGCTTCTTGTATATCGTTGTAGGTCTTTCATAAAAATCTTGCCTCCATAATCAACTTAAGTATTTTAAATACAAATTGAATAATTTACATACCTCAAATTAAGTCTACTGTTTCCCACTGATTGCTTTAGATTCAACCAAGATTTTTTCCCTTGGAGATGCCCTTAATCTGTCCCTCAATAGATGCTCAACAAGTCTCAATACAAGGCAAAGACACATCTTACTTTTGCTTCAGATTGCATTGAGTTTTAAACTAATCCTTGAGTTGACCTAAACAAACCTCAACAAGTCAAGTACCTGCCTTCAAATGATCCTTAAACCCGACCTTCCACAGCTACACTTTTGTGACAAATAACTTGCCCTGAAGTCACAGTGGCTCAGTGGAGGTAATGCGGCCTTTTCTCAGGGTTTAATCTATCCTCAAACGATCTTTAACATTGCAAAACTATCTTCAGGTTTGAAAATGTCTTAAAAAAGGTCTATGTACAACGAGAAATACCACAACATGATGTAACATGTAGGCTCAATAGCCTTTGCCTTAAATACTGCCACAAATATTAATAAATCTCTATTTAGCCTTCAAAAGGTGTATGAAATCATGCCTTAGGTGGTTGAAGTTCTGCCACAAGAAGACCAAATAGGGGCCTTGGAACTATCTTACAAAAGGACAAATTAGGCCTTAATAAATTGTTTCATAAAAGGGCCAAGTTTGTCCCTTAGGAGGGGCTGAAAATAGCTTTAGAAGATAGCTCTAATTAGGCTTTAGGAGGACGTCGAAGATTACCTCAAAACCAGATCACCATCCAAAAAATTGCCTTAGAACTAGATCATTTCCCAATGAAATCCCACAGAAAATTAAAGCAAAGAAACCCACTAAAAGCCTTAGCCTTCTACAACTAATCTTCGTGACTACTCTAGCCTCAAAACAATTTTAGAATGATTTACTTGAGAAAATGCGTGATACTTTGATGCCTTTGGAGAGGAGCCAAATCATTTATTTAGACTTGGAGGGGGTCAAGAATGGGGTTCGATTTGCCTTTAAACCCATGGAATTGGCCTTATTTCACCTAAGTGTGAAAATTTCAGCGCTACGAAATTATTTTGCAACTCAGAAAATTTTGCTACAAAATTTTATCGCAATCACTGAAAATTATTCTTCTCATTGTAAATTAACTAACAATTTGTTTGTCCATATAAACAATGAATAATTCACTATTGCAAACTTCACAAATAAAATTGCGGAAGAAATCTAGCACACAAACAACATAAAATTTACACAATTATTTTTGGACAGATGTCCTCGGAAAAACCCAACTTGGGAAAACCAGTAGTAGATGAGGGTTTTATTATTATGCAACAGTGAAATATGAGTACAATCTATGGATGCCCAATGGACAATCCAAATAAGTATTTGAATGAAATAATTAGAGAGAAGAAATTCTCACTCCACAAGCAATTTTAGCACTGGCTCCTCCTGAAAAACTAGCCATCCAAACCCCATCGTAGGTTCTCTGCGCTGCCTCTCACACGTGTGGCTTAGATCAACCTCCAAACAAGTTGTCTTGCCCACTTTTGTTGCTGAAAGTGACTCTCCAATCCTCTGGAAGATTTTCCAGGTCTCTGGAAGCTAAATCGAATTCCTCCCTAGCTAAATTGAACAACTCTGCTTCAACCACTGCACAGTGCTTGCACTGCTTTTGCGTGGATAATTTATGTCGCTTGTTGCTGCCTTTTCGAATCTGGAAAACTTCATTCTAATCACTATCCTTGCCCCTCACTGTCTCTGCTTCGATCTCTGGCCCTCCAACAACTTTTGTTGCTCTTTGGAAATCGATTTGCCAAGGAAATCAAAATGCTCAAGTGTATTCTATAAGTGCCCATCGACTTCTTATAATATTCTATTGGAACACCAACAACCAAGATTAAAACTTAATCAAGGGCCAAGATCATATTAGAGTCCATCCATGTGAGTTTCTAGAGCATTCTTACATTGACTGAATTAATTTTGATTAATTAACCAATTTTCCGAAGTTTAGACTTAGGAAACATTAAAAAATAGGTTAATAATCTAATTAAGTCATATCTAGGTGGAATTTCTAAAAATGATTTATGGGTTATGAAGATCTCATGTATTCTAACCCGTTTGATGGCATTATTGTCATTTATGACAAAATATCAACAATAGCAAGGTATGCAGGAGTTGTAGCAAGGTATAAGGGAGCAACTTGGAGCAACAAGACAAGCAATAGGAGCAAGGATCAAAGGAGAAACATAGGAAAAAAAGCTGATTGATTAATGTCGATGAATGTTGTTAATGTAATGGCAAAGGATGAAAGTGATGTGAAGTGCAAAGTCTATGATATTAAATGTGAAGTTGAACATTGTTAAAACGAGACATAAAATATTGAGACAAAAGATGATATAATATATTATATATTATATATATATATAGATATATATATATATAATATATATATATATATATATATGTTTCATTGAACAGTGAATGTAGATAATAAAATCTGATTTGTCTCTCGGTAATCATTATTGATTGAGCTATTTTAGTTCAAATCTATTTTATATTACAAATTGTTTTTAGAATTGAAAATGAAGAGACAAGTTTGTGAGCAGTTTTTGGAAGTGCAAGAGACAATGCTTCATTTCATATTCTTGTGAAGAATATAAACAACCAAGATGACTTGCATCTAAAAGATACAATGTGGAATGGAAACTTAACCCCTTTTTTAAGTGAAGAAGTCTGCATAAGGAGATTAATGAGCAACAACTGAAGAGACACAAAGTTGAAAAGGAGAAGCCATGCAACATAAGACTTCGATAGCATAATTGTATATGAGGTAACCAACATTTATGACTTGAGGATATGAATAAGATATTTTTGTCCCTTTTTATGTTGTAGCATGATAAAGAACACGTTGTAGCCTGAAGAAAATTTGTGGGAGTAGGAGCTTCCTTTGACGTAGGAGCCTACAAAAATATGATGTAATAAGGAGTAGTAGTTTGCCTTCACATCACTTTCAACTTAAAATTCGTGGTTTTCTCCCTTCGGGGTTTCCACTTATATCTGGTGTCTCCATGTATTGGTTCTTGAATGTTGCGTAAATATTCTTGAATTCTTGATAAATATATTTGCAAATTTATCTCTCTAACACATGCAAAAGAAATTCAATAGTAATAGAGCACATACATAAACCCCTAGCTGCATAAGAAGAAAATTAAGTAGAGGAAAAGTATAGATCTAAATTATTGATTCACCCCCCACCTCAGTAATTTCCAATCATAAATATCAATTGGTACCAGAGCAGATTCCTTCAGTAGCAACCTAACAATTGGAAGGAGGTCCTAAGTCAGTAAAATGGCTAGTCAAGAAGGGTGCTCAACAAATAAAACCCCTCTATTTACTGGTACAAATTATACCTTTTGGAAAGTGAGAATGAAAATATATTTAATGTCTCTAAGAGTAGAAGTCTGGGCTACTATGATGGTAGGGTATGAAGAACCAAAGGAAACAACTAGTCACAAAGATGCCAAACTGAATTTTATAGCTAATGCAAAAGCTATGAATGTAATTCTGAGTGGTCTATGTGAGTTTGAATTTATCAAAGTAACGCATTGTGAGGCAACCCAAGATATCTGGGTTAAATTAGAAAAAAAATTTCATAAAGGAGATAAAAAACTAAAGATGGCCAAATTACAAGTGTATAGAACATAGTTTGAGACCTTAAAAATGAATGAAGATGAAGATATAACTAAATTATGTTTAAGAGTTGATGAATTCGTAAATATCATGATGTGTCTAGTAGAAACAAACAAACAAAGTGTAATAGCTCAAAAAATATTGAGGTCATTACCTTCTAAATTCAATCTTAAGGTTTCATCTATACAAGAGACAACAAGCTTTAAGACTTTGAACAAGGATCAACTACTTGGCTCTTTGACATCATATGAGATGAGAATTCCAAAAGGAAAGACAATCACTAAAGATGGAACTTTCAAGGCAAACAAGTACATAGAAGAAAATGAATATTCGTGCTCAAGGTCTGATGAAGAAGAAACAAAATTTGTTAGAAGATTGAAGAATGACATAGGTAAGTACAAAGGAAAACTTCCACTTAAGTGTTTTAATTGTGGAAGAGGGAAATTATGCTTCAAAATTTCCTTATAAGAAAGAAGAAAAACAACCTAAAGGGAAAGAGAAGAACAAGTCTAATAAAATACAGAAAGAGGAAAAATTTAAAAGAAAAAGTTTTTTATGCTCAAGAAGATAATAGTGTATTTGAAAGTACCAATGAATCCTCTAGTGAAGACGGAACCAATGAATTCATATTGATGGCCTTGGAAGAACTTGAAAAAAAATGCCAAGAATATGAAGAAGAAGAGGAAGTTAAGATAGACCTTGAGGGGGAGTTGATCAATGCCCTAGATGAAATAGAAAGGCTTAAACTAAGTGTCAGGCCAGGAGTAACTCCTCAAAATGAAATTTGTTTATTCACTTAGATTGCTCATAGTTATATACATGAGGGAGTGACTCTTGGGTTTCATCTCCCGATGAATCTTCCTTTTCCATTATTTATTATTTATACTATTTACAACTATTCACCCAATCCCCATGATTAGGTGTCAACATTCCCTGCCTTAATCTGAAGGGATGTTGGTGAGTCCAAGCATTGTTTTGAATGTTTCAAGCTTTTCTCTTCCAATTGCGTTGGCGAAGATGTTTGTAATCTTCTCATTAGTGGAACAATGGCGTAGATGGATTTTCTCGGCCTCAACATGATGTCGAATCAGATGGTATTTTGTATTGATGTGCTTTGTTCGATCTTGTAACTTTGGGTTCTTAGCCAACTTTATTGCAAAGGTGTTTTCAATCATGAGTGGAGCCGAATGTGCTTGTTTTACCTGCAAATCTTCCAAGATTTTCCTGAGCCACACAATTTCTTTTGTTGCCTTAGTTGCTACCACATATTCTGCCTCTGTTGTGGAATCTGCTGGAACTGATTGTTGCCATGAACTCCAGGAGACAAATCATGATCCAAGACTCATAGCATAACCATAAGTAGATACCCTGGTTTCTTTGTCTCCATCGAAGTCTAAATCAGAGTATCCAATCAAGCTGAAGTCGCCCACCTGTGTATACTTGAGTCCAAAGTCTTGAGTTCCCTTCAAGTACTTTAGAACTCTTTTTGCAGCAAACCAATGTCCCTCACAAGGCTTTTGCATAAACCTGGAGAGGGTTCCAACAACAAACAAAATGTTTGGTCTGGTAGTAGTCAGGTAGTTGAGACTTCCTACATGTAGTCTATACTTTGTTGCATCCTCAAATTCATTTCCTTCAATGGATGTGATGACAACAAAGCTACATTTACGCAACAAAGATGCATCTTTACAAATTATCGTGCATGGACCTGTGGGTTACGGGCCCACGTATATATCAGAAGCGTTCTAATTGGTAGAATTACAAAGAAACCTTACCAATCATCATCGGTCCTTTGTTGAACATTTATGGCCGGAACCCAAAAGGAAATAAACCCCAATTCATAACTTATCGGGTCTGCGAGAAATGTTAACCTGTGCGCACTTTCAGATGCGATTACCGTCCGATCATTCAACCAACGAACGTTATGGATGGTCGGATCTCAATGAGGTTTTAATCTCGTTGTATAAAGCCTTATCACATCCACTTTCGGAATTAAGGTCTGTGCTTGTTGGCATGTGATATGTGTCTGATCGCCTTTCAAGTGGACGGTCCGATCACCTCCAGACTTTAAACTAGTTTTAATGATTTTCTCAGGTCCGCTAGCTGAGATAACTTTCTTGCAAGTTTCCACGAGACCACCGTGGATCTCCTCCCATCAGACAACTATGATATTTCCTCCACCATTCCTCTTCGATCGTTATTATCCGTCGATTTGGATGATCCAACGGTTCCCGTTCTTTGTCGTTTTAATTCTTTCTACGCTGTCGATCTTCCATTTTCAACGATGCGATTTAATGTCCACCATTCTTTCGCCCTTCACTGTCTCTTTACAATCCTTTAGGAAATTGAGAAAAAGCTTGCGTCCTCCACCATAGAAGATAATTCTCAATCTTCCTCTATCTACTGTGAAGACCAATTGCGCTCACTCCTGGCTGATCCCTCCGTCCATTCAAAAGGGAAATCCCGATTTCTACATGCCTATACACAGGTTTTATTATTTGATTAAATAATAATACTGTAAAGGAAATTTTTTCAGTCATTCATGCTATTCAACACAAAAATTCCACAGATTTCTCAAATTCACAGTGAATGCACCATAAGGTTATTAAGACACATACAGACATAAATTCCCACACATGGTATATAAAAATCCACACTATTTTGGTACTTTTATAAAATATTTACAAGGAAAACAATCACATTCGACCGTTTCAGTTCTTTTCCATAAAATCCATCTACTGCTCTTCCTAACTCCTCACTCTTGCTCTTACTATCCTCTAGCTCCCTAACCCCTAGCTAGCCTCTAGCCAATCTCTGGCTAACCTCTAGATAACCTCTCGAATTATTCAAAATATCACAATTTATACAAAAATGGATTCATGAACCAATTTAATTCAGATCCAACAATCTCTCACTCTCTCCCAAAGTACCTCTCCAGCTCCACTCTTTTCTCAAACAAAATCCCAAATTAATCACTTAAATCCCTCAAATCCTCACTCTTCCTAGGATTACTTAATTGTCTCTAAGATCTATACATTCACGACATATTATCCATTAATCAAATTACATTCCAATATCTTTAGAACCCAAAATAAACTTGGAAAATTAATAAATAATTAAGGGAACCCACTCCCTTTAGTAAATGTGTGATAAGACTCTTAGGTCGTCTTATAAACCTTGAATAATGCTCTTGCATTAGACTCCCTAGGTTGAAATAATTCATGGAATCCTGTTCATGAGTATTTTCACTTCCTTTGTTGTAAACTTCATTAGGTTTCATCTTCCAACTAGTTGTCTAACCTCTTTCAATTACAGGTGCATTTATTGCCTTCTCTCTTTCTCCTGGATGCCAAACTCTGTGTTGTGGATGTCCTTTTGCTCTGCTTCCATAAGCATCTCCTTTGCATAATGTTTTGGTGTTGATATCCTGCATAAACAACTCCTCAAACAACATAAATTTTTGTTCCTCTGTCTGTTGTTGTCTTGTCATCATCTCAATAGAGTTGAGCTCCAACTTTATGTATTTTCCACTATCTTATACCTGACTATATATTTTGATTTTGACTCAATCACCAAGATCTTCTTCTGTCTATGAACCATTTCCTTTATGCTATCTTGTATACCCTTCCATCTTTCCTTGACTTGCTGACTTTTACAATTCCTCATGCTCATCACCTTTGTAGTTTTCACCATCCACCTATCCAATATCTTGAGTAGAATCCTCTCAACCTCAAAAGAAGATTGTTTCTTATTTGATACAAGAACATATAACCTTTCAACAACATACTTTCCACCAGTTGCAAAATTTTTAGTTATTGAACCTTGTTCAATTGTCTTCATATTCATATTAAATTTAAATGAATTGTTCACCCAATTTTCCAATTGCAAACTCAAGATAGAATCTTGACATTCAAATCTTCTTTGGATTAAAAACAAAATCTGTTTGTGGATTGTACTTTCACATCCTCTGTAATTTTCTTTCTCTTCTGCAATGACTAGTTTAAGAGCTATGCCAACTCTCCTTCCTTCATCCAGAACTTCTGAGTCAACTAGTTGCTTTCTCCCATCTTCTTGTTTCCATAAGGAAAATTGAATTTCTTCATTTCCAGAACTTACATACTCCTTCATGTTTACTTGTGCAGACATATCTCCAAGAGCAATTTGTCCTTCATCTTGAAAACCACATTCAACAATTTATAATTCAAAATCAGAAAATACAGTACATTTTCCATCTCTTTCCTCATCAACTCTGCTCCAAGTTTTCTCTGATTTGTCATCCTCTTGATATGCATATGACATGCCAAACTTGTCATATTGTCTTGTCTTGAAAAAGTCTTCTTGGTCATCACTTTGCTCTGGATGCTGTCTAATTTATGAATTTTGTTCTCTGCGCTTCTCTTTGGCCTTCCTTCCTTTCACACTTCTTTTCATTCTTCCTGTTTCGTCCCTACAAATCTGTAAGCCACTAAGTTTCCTTTTCCATTCCTCTTTCTTTTCAATAAAAATCTGCCAGTCTCTGATTTTAGAACCTAAAATTCTCTTTGTTTCTATATAGGAAACAAAATCACCATATATAATAGATTTTCCATTCCACTGTAGAATCCCTTTTACAACAATAAAAAATACTATCAACACCATGAATATCACATTCCACTGAACCCCTTCGTTGCTCACTGCACATGCATAGTTCACGAAAGCATCCTTGCCTTCATCCTTTGAGATTTCCTATCTCTTTCCAAGTTGCTGATTACATTCACCCTTACTCTTTTTGCAATATGTCCAAATAACACTATCTTCAATTTTTTGTTGTGCATCAATCTCTATCAACCTCTCTTTAAGTTCTTGGTTGTCCTCTTTCCTTTCTTCTTCATAACCTTTTCTGGACTAACTGTACGTCCTTGGGTTGAATTCTCTTTATAATTCTCTATTCTGCTATCTTCCATAGTACACTCTTTAGTAAGAGTCCTTTCCATTAATGTTCCACTATGTCCTTCCAAGACAATTTCTTGCCCATTAACTATCAATATAGGTTCATAATTTTTGAATAAAAATTGAAGAGATAATTCCATTACCTCAAGTGTTTGTACTACACATATACTCTTGTTTGCTCTTGTCATAAGGTTATCTTCATACCTCTTTTCTACTTCCCCTTTTGTAATCTACAATTTCCTTTTGTCTTCACACTGTCGGCCATCTTTTTGCCAAGTCTCACTAGATTCATCATCCTCAACCTTCCTAGTAGTCTTCAACGTTTCTCCGTCTTTAGTGTCTTTGAATACATTTTCAATCAAGAACTATTCTATTACAACCATATCTTCTAACAGTTTCATTTCTTCAGCAACCTGCATAAACATATCTTCTAAAAGTTGTTCATCACCTGCATGCATACACAAATCATCAGTTTCAACAATACTAGGCTTCTCTTTCTTTGATGTTTCAATCATCACATCTCTCTGTTGATTCGATCTTGTCCAACAGTTTAGACAATCATCAATGATTCTTTCTTCAACAAGGTAATCTTCTTGCTCAGGTCTATAATAGTCATCTTCCATCTCTAACTCAGCTGCTCTGATTTCATCTCTTAATTTGATATACATTCTCCTCACATCTCTCTGTTGATTTGATCTTGTCCAACAGTTTAGACAATCATCAATGATTCTTTCTTCAACAAGGTAATCTTCTTGCTCAGGTCTATAATAGTCATCTTCCATCTCTAACTCAGCTGCTCTGATTTCATCTCTTAATTTGATATACATTCTCCTCTTTATCTGTTTCTGCAACAACTTCCACTTTATCTTCTTTCTTTTCGTAGTCCAACCATAACTTTGGTCCTTTTCACATTTTTCTAGCAGCATTATTATGGCATCCACACTTGCTTTCAATTCTGCAATGTATCTACCAAATATCTCTTTACTGATCTCCTCTCCTTTGCCATTTTCCCTGGCATCTTCCTTTCTTTTGTTGTGGCTTCTCTATGAACCCCTGACATGTCTATCAATAGTCATTTCCTTGTAGAAATTCCCACTGTAGATCAACAGATTATGCAATATACTAAAACACAATACAAGATCTTCTACAACACTTTGCGAAAGCTTAATCGAATTGAGCAAGATCAAGAGAACACATATAACTGAGAATGAGAAATCAATCACACATAACACAAAAGAAATATCACGGGGAAAGCCTCAGCCTAAATCCCCAACTTTGTATTATCATACAAGTGGAAATCTTGTTCAAGTTACAAAAAGAATCAGCTCTCAAGCTATCCTGCTCTCTTTGCAATCAAACAATACCGTTCACAGACATAATAGACACTGTATATGTCCTCGTCAAGCCCTCCAAGCCTCCTATTTCCTTGCGCAATTTTTCTTGGGGTCCAATGATTTCGCATGTGTGAATTGGCCTCATCACACTCACTAAACCCGAAGAAGTAATTGCGCAATCCTCAAGGAAAGAATTCCTTCTGCATGCAAGGAATATTCACAACGAAATATTCTAGCAACTGATAGTACATTGCCCCTCCATCTGATCTCAACTGGGTCTCTGTCTAAACTAACATGCATGAGTTATTTATGAGAGAATACTCAGTTATCTGAAGTGCAGTAGTTACATGCATGCAAGCATTAACTAACTGAACTTATATTAATTCAACAAATTGTTTGAATTAATCTAACTGGACTTGACTCAGTTAACTGAGCCAACTAATTACGACTCATCCTTATCTCTTTAGCCGATGGATAAATTACTCAATTAACGGAGAAATTGTTGCATGTCCCCACATAGACTTCAAGTTTGATTTTCTTTAACTAATTAACTCAAGATGAATTAATTAATTAATTTACAAAGTGATGCTAAGATCAAATTCGAATTTTAATTCACTATTTTAGTTTAGGCATTGACTAAAATAGGAAGGTATCCCGAAATGCTATTTATAGAATTCTATTTTTATCACTTCCATTTTTCCATCCATTATTGCTAAGATCAACACTAGCTGAATTGCTATTTATAACAGTTCTATTTTTAGCAATTCGATTTTTAGCATTTTTTTTTGCTATTTTCAACACTCCCTCTCAATAAGAAAGGGATTATCAGTAACCCCAATCCTGTCTTTGTGGATCTTGAACTTGCATCTTGACAATGCCTTAGTCAAGATATTGGCATCTTGTTGCTCGACTGAAACATACAGCAACAACATGATACTCTTGACCACACAGTCTCGAAGATGGTGATATCGAATATCTATGTGCTTGGACCTGTCATGAAAAACTGGTTTCTCCAAGAGTTTGATACAACTCTGGTTATCGGAATAGATCACTGTAGGATCCATCATCTGACCAAATAATCCCACTAGAATCTTCCGCATCCAAATGGCCTCACATGTAGCCTGACTAGTAGCCATGTATTCAGCCTCTTCTGAGCTAAGTGCAACTGATCTCCGTTTCCTGTTGTACCAAGAAACTGCAGCTAAACCAAGGTTGAAGATTCCTCCAGAAGTTCTCTTCCGGTTTGATGGACTCCTTGCCCAATTCGCATCTATGAAGCCCTGAAGCTTCACTCCCTCTGTCCATCTGTACCACAATCCGAACTCAGATGTGCCTCTGAGGTATCTCAACACATGCTTCGCTGCCTTCCAAAACAACTTGGTAGGCTGAACCATAGCTTGACTCAGCTGGTTCACCGCAAAGCATAAATCGGGTTGTGTGTTCACCAAATACATGAGTGAATCCACCAACTGCTAATAAATAGTAGCAAATACTACCTCACCTGAAGTAGCATCCTTCTTCCTCCAGTTCCCAGCTAGAGGAGTCTGCATGGGCTTGCACTTCTCCATGTGAGAGCGCCTGAGTATCTCATAGTCATACTTACCTTGAGATACAAATACTTCCCCATCTTTCTGCCAAACCTCCATGCCTAGAAAGTAGTGCATAAGGCCCATGTCCTTCATCTCGAACTCTCTTGCAAGGTCCTCCTTGCAAGACTGTATCAGTTGATCATCACCTGTCAAAATTAGATCATCGACATAAAGAACAATGATCAATGGTTTACCTTCTACCATTATGTGGTAAAGGTTCGCATCTACTTCACTCTTGGTGAAGCCCAACTCGGTGAAATAGTTGTCGATCCTGGTGTACCAAGCACGAGGTGCTTGCTTCAGCCCATACAGAGCCCTCTTGAGTCTGCACACATGCGACTCATGATCGAAGGTCTTGAAACCTTCTGGCTGCTCAATGTACACCTCCTCCTCAATCTTCCGATTGAGGAATGCTTTCTTCACAGCCATCTGGTGGATCTTCCACCCCATCTGAGCTGATAGTGTCAACATCGATCTAATCGATGATTACTTTGCTACAAGAGCAAAAGTCTCATCGTAGTCGATCCCCTCGACCTGTGAGAAATCTTGGGCAACAAACCTTGCCTTCTGTTTCTCAACACTACCATTAGTTGTCTGTTTTACCTTGTAAAGCCATCTGGAACTCACCACTGACTTGCCCTGAGGCCTTGGGACAACATCCCACACACTGTTCCAAATGATAGAGTCGTACTCCTCTACCATTGCATCAACCCAGACTGGTTGCTACACTGCCTCCTCTAATGAAGAAGGTTTGGAATCTACAAACTCCCCAACCAAGGTCATGTACCCAGCGTATCGCTCAGGTGACCTCGTCTGTCTGCGCTGAGAAGATGGATGTCCCACATTCACCCGCGCATCCAACATCAACCTGTCAGCGTCCCTTGAGTGTTTCCGCCCATCTCTGGAAGTATCAACATGAGTGGATGTATCCACTCCCGGATCCTCTGCATGCGGGTTCTCCGCATCAATCTGAGGCTCCTCATCCTCAGGAACTGAAAGTTCCTCATTTGCATGCAACTCAAGCTCCCTCTCAAGTGATAAGCGCATGGATTTATGCACATCGAACTTTAGATCCCTACGTACCATAGTCCTCTGAGTGGAAGGAAGGTACACCCGCTAGTTGTGGGGTGTATCCATGTACCCCAAAAGTATTCCTAACTCAGCTATTGGGTCTAGCTTCTTCCTAGCATCTTTGGTCACATGACAGTAAATTGATGATCCAAAGATTCGAAAGTGACTTACATCAGGTCTCTTCCTAAAATAGGCCTCCATAGGTGTCTTCATTCCCAGTATACGATGTGGGATTTTGTTCTGCAAGTATACTGCTGTATTGCATGCCTCAACCCACAAATGCAGTGGTAGGATTTGGTCATGCAACATCGCTCGAGCTACTCCCACAATCAATCTATTATTCCTTTCGGCCATCCCATTCTGTTGTGTGTTATGGGGTGCTAATAATTCGTGTTCAATACCTTCTGCAACACAAAAGTCTTTAAATTTTTGGGAGACATACTCTCCACCATTGTCATTACACAAGGATTTTATTTTCTTTCCAGATTCTTTCTCTGCCAAGGCTTTAAACTCACAAAACCTCAAGAAAGTCTAATCCTTCTTTTGCATAAAGTAGATCCAGCGTCTACGAGAAAAATCATCAATAAAAATAACATAGTACCTTTGTTTAGTGGTGGAGGCTGTAGAGAATGATCCATAAACATTTGAGTGAACTCGCTCCAGGATTGCTCCAGCTCTACTATCTCGATCCAGAAAGGAAGATTTTGCATACTTACCCAAGGTACAACCTTTGCATGTAGTTGTTTGCTCAAGTTTTCCCTTAGGTAATCTGGTAGAAATCTGTTGCATGATCCTTAGGGCTCCATGGTGCAAGTGGCCCAGTATTCTATGCCATAGCTCACCAACATCTTGGCTCTGCACCATCTCAGCTTTGGAACTCAAAGCAGCACAGTCATCTACCTCCAGCTGTAGAGATTCTTGACTCGAATCCCTATTCGCTTTGTCTTTCCAATACCGATATGCCTCAGGAATACCTTTCCTTGACTAAAGACTACATCATAGCCTTTATCTTCTAGCATAGTGACAGACACAAGATTCTTCTTAAGACCTAGTACATACTTTACATCAGTCAGGGTGAGGGGAGCTCCATGCTCCCTCTTAAACACAACCGTACCTTCACCTGAAACATGATACTTTCTATCATCGCCCATCTCGATCCGCATCTGGACATCCTTCTCCTCCAAGGTATTGAAAAGATTCTTGTCACCTGACATGTGGAATGAAGCTCCACTGTCCAGGTACCACACACATCCCACCATGGATGAAACCATTCATGCGATAAGTGAGAAATCCAGCTCAAACTGTGAGGCCCATGCCTCACCATCAAATCCCTTTGAGGAACCCTTCTTGGATTTCTTACGTGGAAAATTTGTAGCATAATGGCCCACTTCATGACAATGAAAGCATTGAACTTTCGATTTGTCAATCTTCTTCCCACCATGAGAAGAACCAGATTTGGGATGGGAAGCCTTCCCTTTCCCTTTCCTCTCCTTACTCGCTAAGGCTAGATTTTCCTCATCATCTTGCTTTGATGAGGATCCATCTCTGGTGCTTCTTCTTATTTCCTCCTGCATCAGATCTGACTAAAGTCAT
This sequence comes from Pinus taeda, assembly GCA_000404065.3. NCBI lineage: Eukaryota > Viridiplantae > Streptophyta > Pinopsida > Pinales > Pinaceae > Pinus > Pinus taeda. The sequence goes on along the minus strand of APFE031060315.1, from coordinate 30,508 downwards.
TCCCAATCTGGAAAATTTTCTCTTCCATTAACCGAGTCTTGCTAGCTATGTTAGCTCTTAGGAAGACCGAGGAGTGCAAGACTCACCATGTCATCATCAGCGATCATGATCCCTACACTTCCAAGCTCATCCCTGCATGTGGTGATTTTGTTCAGATATGTAGAGATCATGTCACCCTTTTCACACTTGATCTTACGAAGCTTGTCTTTCAGCGCCATCTTCCTCTGATCACTATTGTTCTGATATAAATTTTTCAATGTTTTTCAATGGATAAATTCCTCAATTAATGGAGAAACTGTTGCATGTCCCCACATAGACTTCAAGTTTGGTTTTCCTTAACTAATTAACTCAAGATGAATTAATTAATTAATTTACAAACTGCTGCTAAGATCAAATTCGAATTTTACTTCACTATTTTAGTTTAGGGATTGACTAAAATAGGAAGGTATCCTGAAATGCTATTTATAGAATGTTATTTTTATCACTTCCATTTTTCCATCCACTATTGCTAAGATCAACACTGGCTGAACTGCTATTTATAACAATGCTATTTTAGCAATTCTATTTTTAGCATTTCTTGTTGCTATTTTCAACATTCCTCACTCACTATGAGTTGCACTAAGCCTTTGCAACAACAAGTCCTCCCTGTTGTCACTTACCTCACTAATGCCCTCTCTGGACTTGGTCTTTTGGTAAGAACTGGTTCTCTATCTCTGAAACCTCTTGAGCACTCTCTTATGCTCTCCATAGGCTTATATCCTCAACTCACCTTCTCTTGAGAACAATTTAATTGTCCTCCCTGTCTGACCTTCAACTGGAATATTTACGTTCACTGCCATTAACACAACTCCTCTCTTTCTTTACATAGTTTGCTACTGTGTGTTGCTACTATCATTCTCTTTCCTTATAAAAACAATTCAAATGAACCAAACATCAAAATACAACTCATACATGAGAGATATTCAAATGATCTATCTCTTTGACCTTTCACTAGCTTGGAAATACACATACTGCTTTACTTTTCACTATCTGCACTTCAATTCTTCTTTCAACTGAAATTCTTTTCTTGTTCAGCATATCCATATTACTTAATTCCTGACAGTATCTCTACTGCAATTTCTTCATTTTCTTCTTTGTCACTGCTACCTAGTTGAAACTTCATTACCTGCTACTTGCATTCACCTACATACATCATTGAAGTTTTAAAACCTACAAGATCCTTCCTGATCCTGTCTTCCTCAAATCCCTTTTCCACAATCTATATTGAATGAACCGACTGAAGTCTTCATTGCCTGTAACATTTCAAAATTCTCCTCTGCAAAAAATCTTGTGTTCTGATCTCCCACCACCAATTCCTTTCAGATCATATCCCTCTATATCTGAATCAATTACCAATGCGACTCTGCACATTTTGAAAATAAAATTCAATCTTCCAACCAATCTCCATAGAGCATTAGTCTAGCTCTAATACCAAAAATGATGACAGCAAAGCTGATTTTACGCAACAAAGTTGTATCTTTACAAATTCTCATGCGTGGACCTGTGGGTTATGGGCCCACGTATATATCGGAAGCATTCTAATTGGCAGAATTACAAAGAAACCCGACCAATCATCGTCGGTCCTTTGTTAAACGTTTATGGCCGGAACCCAAAAGGAAATAAACCCCAATTCATAACTTATCGGGTCCACCAGAAATATTAACCTGCGCACATTTTCACTCGAAATTACCATCCGATCATTCAACCAACGAACGGTCTGGATGACTGGATCTCAACGAGGTTTTAATATCGTTGTATAAAACCTTATCGCATCCGTTTTCAGAATTAAGGTCCACCCTTTTTGGCACGCGATATGCGTCCGATTGCCTTTCAACAAACGATCCGATCACCTCCGGACTTAAACTCATTTTAATGATTTTCTCGGGTCTGCTAGCTGAGATAACTTGCTTGCAAGTTTCCACGCGATCACCATGGATCTCCTCCCATGGGAAAACTATGATATTTCCTTCACCATTCCTCTTCCATTGTTATTATCCGTCGATCTGGCCGATCCAACGGTTCCCATTTTTGGTTGTTTTAATTCTTTCTATGTCGTCAATCTTCCATTTTCAACAATGCGACTTAATCTCCACCGCTCTTTCGCCCTTCACTGTCTCTTTACAATCCTTTAGGAAATTAAGACAAAAGCATGCGTCCTCCACTATAGAAGATAATTCTCAATCTTCCTCTGGCTACTGTGAAAACCAATTGCACTCACTTCCAGTTGATCCCTCTGTCCATTCAAAAGGGAAATCCTGATTTCTACATGCCTATATGTTGAGTATGGAGCATCATTGTTTAGAGGTCTTTGTTTTAGCTAGATGTATACCCCTCCACGTGGGGGGTGCAGGGGTACTTTTCCCCCCCGTGGGGGTTCGGGGGGGCCGATCCCCCCTGGCTGGGGGGTCCGGGGGCCAGCGGTCCCCCAGTGGGGGTTTCGGGGGCAGCACCCCTAAGCTAAAAACTAGAAGCTAAAACATTATGTAAAATCTTGTAAAAGTTAGAGTAATTTCTTGTCCACTGGCCATTCATTAGCGATATATGATGGTAAAACTTATGTTTAGTTTAGGGTTTTTTCCCTAGAAGGGCAACCCTCTCTTCATATGAGGGCATGTCATGTTGAGGCGTTGATAGATGTGTATTCTACCGACGCGGAGAAGTGAGAGTGAGATATGAGAGAACGAGGTATTACAACAGATCTTGTTGTAGGTTGTGTCTCTTCATTTGCTGGATAATAGAAGGACTGTGTTCGGTGGCGTAGCCCAAACTGGGTGAACCACATATATCTGTGTCTCTCTTGTTTTATGCATTTTCTGTGTTTATATTTTTGCAATATTTTATGTGTTCCATTGCTCCGTAATATATAATTTTCTAACAACTGGTATCAGAGCCGAAGGTCTCTTTCGCTGATAAACTCGCAGGAAAGAAGGGTTCCTCGTTCGAGTGGGAGAAATGGTGGAAGATGGTAAGTTTAGGGTTGAGAAATTTAACAACCAAAACTTCTCGTTGTGGAATATGCAGATGGAAGATTATCTGTATTAGAAAGATCTATACCTACCATTGGGTGGAAAAAACAAAGATGCCGACGGGTATGACAGATGAAGAATGGAACCTTCTCGATAGAAAGGCACTCAGAACAGTATGGTTGTGCCTCGCAGCGTCGGTCGCCTTCAACATTTCGAAGGAAACAACGACAGAGGGTTTGATTAAGGCGTTGGAGAAACTATATGAAAAACCCTTGGCCTCAAACAAGGTATTTCTTATGAAATGGTTATTTAATATGAAGATGTCGGAAGGTGGATCTGTTACAAACCATTTAAATGATTTTAATATTGTTACAAGTCAGTTGTGTTCTGTAGGGGTAAACTTTGATGATGAAGTTAGAGCTCTGTTATTCTTGTGTTCACTACCAAAAAGTTGGAATGGTTTAGTAATGGCCATTAGTAACTCTGTTTCTGGATCTAGTACTTTAAAGTTTGATGATGTTGTCGGTGCTATCCTTAGTGAGGAAATGTGACAGAAAAGCTCCGATGAGACATCAGGTAATGCTTTGAGTGCAGAGTCTAGGGGAAGAAAAATGGAAAGAGGAAAGAGCTCAGGATATCATAGTAAATCAAGGAAAGGCAGATTCAAGTCTAGATCAGGGAGAATGTGATGGAAATGCGGAAAGAAAGGACACCTAAAGAAAGACTGTAGATCTCAGAAGGGAAAAGAAGGAGATGCACAGCAAGAAAACAATCATGAAGCAAATGTGACAGGTGAGGTGTTACAAGATGCTT